>VXBO01008878.1:475460-509584 GCA_013400135.1 Rhinoptilus africanus
CCATCCCAAGATGTGAATTAGACCTCAGTGGTAACTGTAAAAGCAATGAACATGAATCTTTAAAGTGCAGCGGGTAAAATTTACCCTTGGAAGACAAGCAGATGGCTTGTATACCTATGAAACGCACTTAGGCCCCATTTTGGAGACACAGAAGTATGGTGTAATTTCCAGCAGCCCATACCCATTACATGTTACTCCTCGCTCATCCCTTTCAGCCCCGCAGCCTCCGAAAGCTAGGTTTTGTTGCATGGGTAGACTTAGCTGTGAAGGGCGCTTCAGTCTTCCCTTCTGTCTGTTGCCTCTGAGAGATTGAGGGGTATTATTGTAGATAAAATAACATACAGTGCTCCTTTGTTAGTTGGATGCCAAAATCCTGGACGTGCAGCTGTTCCTGGCAGACCAGTGACTCGTAGCCCTGCCACAGCTGAGAGAATAAAGTAAGTTTTTCATTTGATGAAAAATTCTTTCCTCACTGCTAAGATACCGATCATCTCCCTGTGCTCAGGACCTATATTGTAAGCTAGTGTTTCTTTATCTGGTTCCATATGTATTCTATGTTAATGAAAATTTGTGGTAAAAATTGGTGCGTTTCTTAATACCTCTGAAGTCCAGGCTGTGATGGGTGCCAGTGAAATCATTGGTGATTTGGCAAGTGATTTCATTGAGAGCAAAACCAAATGGTTTTTTTGATGTCTCATGCCATATCGTGTGGTCTCCGGTTTTTATTGTGGATTTTGCAGACCATAGTAAAAATGGAACAAAGGTGTGCATTTACAACTTACTGTGCATAAAAGAAGAGAAGGAAAGAAGAGAAGAGATCACCACTAATAAAAAACCTGAGCATAAATACATGGTGACACCTTTTTAAAGGGTTTTCGCAGACCATGTTGAAAATGTTATGCTTGCTAGCAGAGCAGAGTAATGGAGGTACACTCTACAGATGGAGCTTCTAATCAGATTAGCAATAGAGCAGTTTGAAAAGTGCTTTGGAATAAAATGCATTATATAAATGCAAGCCATTATCACTATGGGGTATATTTTTCTCCTGATGTGTGTGCATAATTCCCTCTAGAGTTAATGGGAGATGCATGCATGCATTGAGGGGAGACTATACCTGGCAGTGTGCTTCTTTTCTGCTAAAATAACTAGGAAGATAAAATTTGTTAGAGGGCAGAAAATGGTAGATCAGGTGAATAAGGTATTCACTGAATACCAGTCAAACTGGTCTACTGAAAACTTTGCCACTGCATTTCAAAAGCTGTGCATTGTGTCACAAAGAGATAATGGGGTGATGGCAGTTAACTGGTTGAAGAAATTATGTAAAGTCGACATATGCAGTGTCCACTTGTAATTCAGGGACCTATTAGCAATTGATTGATTTGTTGAATTTTTAAAATACCCACAATTAAATGTCAGGAATACATGTTTTTTAATAAGCATTCTTTCTAAGGCTAAAGTAAGTATTATCCAAACAAAAAATGTGGTATCCTACCCAATTTGTGAATCTTCCTTCCAATATTTGCACTAAATCCAGGGAACAGAGATAACTGTCATCTTTCAGGTTTTCAATGTATTTTGGAGTCTTCTGGCATTAGTTAAATGGTCTCAAGTTGTTACTCAGCTAGTCAGTAAATGAGATGATCCGAGCCATCCTGCAAAGCTCAAAAAACCCCACAACCCAGCCCTTAGCAGAAAATACTTTGAGGGAAACTTATGACATCTACTTAGATGCCAAATATTCACTTCATTTATAATTGTTTTTACATGACTGGAAGCAACTACATGCTCAGTACCCTCCCATTGTCATTCTTTTAGTGTAAACCTGTCCTCCTGCATTTGATTTTGAGTCAGGCTCTAGCTCAGGCAGCGGAGTTACCAGCTCTGTCTGTACCTTCTCACCCCAGCAGCCATCTCCTTGTCATAAGCCTCATTAGAATTGCAGTCTAGAGCAGGATTCTGCGACACAAAATCCTTCTCTGAGTCAGCACCTCTGGCCATTACAAGGCCTACAACAGCTGCAATAATACCTCAGTGAGCCGTTTTAACCTTTCAGAATAGCTGCACAACTGCCATTTGCCTTTACGCCACACTAACTCTAAATAGAACATATTATTTCTATAAACCCTATTAGTAAAATGACCAAATTATACGGAAACCAAAAAGTAAGTTGTTAAGAATGTTGGGCAGATTTAATGTCAGAGGCCAGGGGGAGAGGGCTGAGAAGACTGAACAGTTATAAGTTAAAAAAGCAGAGTACAATGGTATTTCAAGTAACGTACATTTATTTTTCTTCATTAAGTGTTTTTCTGGCTAACTCGTTAGAGACCCCACTTCATCTACTATCCATTTTTGTCAATGTAGAACTTTTAAAAGGAGTGATCTGTACAGATTCCCCCCACATGTGTTTATCATATACCATGCATGATTGCAACCATTCACAACAAGGTAAATGGGGGAAACTATTCTGCTGGAGTCAGTGAAGTCACACTAGGCTAAATATGGTAGTTTAAAAAAAATCTGAATCAGATCCATTGTTTACAGAATAACTTATTAGTATCTGTATGTTAAGGTTTTGTCAGGTGTTTCATTATAAATCCTCATTTTGGAAAGTTTAAAACTCCAGGGTAGCATTGTTTTAAATTACAGGAGCATAGATTTTACATAACTATAATGCTTTTTTTTTTTTAATCCTATACCTAAAAAATATCTTTATTCGTTCAAATGAAGTTTGGCATGCAAGCAAGCCATAATGAAAAACAATTGCTCCTTTTTTTTNTCATTTTTTAAACTGTTTACATATGCTTGGCAAACTGAACAGCCAGCGTACTTACAAAAGCTGCCTTAGCGGCGAGCATGCCCAGTACCTGAATATAGTCTAAAACCTAAACAATGGTATGAATAATCATAAGGCAAGCTGGTTCCGTTCTCTCTGAATTTTAGCCCATGAAAAACCAATCTGCTCCTGTCGGAAGCCATGGAAAAGCATTTCCAGTTGAGACTGACTTTGCAGAAGTCGTCTTGGCTCAGCCGCTTGGAGGCTCCATTTTGAGTCAGCCACCAGAGCTGCCACCTGCAGACCACCGCGGCCCCTGCCCATCTTGGCTGCAAAAACGGGCAAGATGCATGTTGAGCTCAGGCAAGTCTAAGCGCTACATGGTAGGCTGCTCTCTCGGGGAAGATAATGTGTGGCTACCAGCTGTCAAACCCCAAATTGCTCACAGCCAAATTCAGTTTGGAGATTAATATTTAGGTGCCAGATAATTATGTTTAAACTTTTAGGACTCCCTTTCCACAGCCGTTGGGCTTCAGAGGTATACCTGTATCTTTGTCATGGTTTTATCTGGTTTTGCGATTCTCAGACATTTAACATTTCTTTAATGTTCTTTTGGTGAGTACCTTACTTAAATACTTGTGATAGTAATATGTTCATCATGAATTTTTGTCTGATCTCCTGAAATTCAAATTCTGGTTTAAAAATATCATGAACAGATGTGAGTAGCTGCAATACTTCTTACTGGTTTTTTAAGTAAAAGCATAGGATTGTACATAGGTAGTATCCTTCCAAACCTCAGGATCCCAGACACGTACCCTGTATTCATGCATTGCATGCATTTCAGTGTGCCAAAAACATCAAGAGAAAAGCTGGCACATAAACTTTCAAGGGGATCCGTGCCCATTGTGCAACTTTCCCTGTTTCATTAATCCCGACCAAGTTGTTCCTCACCACTGGCAGTTCTTGCTTTGTGTTAGTTAAGAAACTGTTTTCCTAGAAGGTTGTGCGTGAAGGCCTATACGGTGCACTGCAATAACCACTGGCTGAATTTGCTTTGCAATGTTATTGCATGATTAAATGAGTTTAAATACAAAAAGTTCGAATCAGTTGTCGACTTCAGGGAACTGACAGATGCAAGTACATTTTCTGAGTAACTATTTGTTACACAGTAATGGTTTAACTTTAGAAATAAAACTTTCAGACCCAAACTGAGCCCTGTTAGCAATACAGATTTTGTCTAACATACATAATGAAACCAGCAAATTAGGTCCCATGGCCATAAACCTCACAGAGGGAAAGCAAACAGAGCATGAATCAAAAAGCTTTAGAAGGCAGTAAACTATTGGTAACTTATAAATTAAGGCCAAAAAATCAAAGTATCAAACAATTTTGGCTGTTAAATCTGTGTGCATTTAGAAGAAAAATCTGTATTCAAAACAATATATGGAAGTGTTAGACTCCTAATTTAAAATAAGAGCTCCAGGTCAATATAAGCTGTGACAGAAACAGTTATCAAAAGTTAGACCAAATCTTGTTTTAACTCTTTCCCACTTTCTCTTTCACTGGTGCAGTTTGTCACGGCAGTACAGCACATCCAGCATTGACACCTCCCATGCTGTGTTTGTCCCTCTCAGATTTTGAAGCATAATGTCAGCCTTCACTTTTAATTTCTTGACCCTGTCTGGTTTATACCTTAGCCTTCACTTTACTCAACTGCAGTTTTTTATTTTGCCTTTTGTTAAAAAAGAAAAAACCAATCTTTTAAAATACCCCAAATACCAGTTATTGACCTGATCATATAAGCTTTAAACACACATATTGACCTAATTAAGTTAAAACCTATTTAGGGAGTTTTAAAATATATTTTACTGCATCACAGTCTATAAGAACCTCATCATATCCATTCATATTTAGTTCGTTAAATACATGTTTATGCATTTTTAAGCAGCCGTTGTGTGATTCCCTTGCAATAAATGTGGCTGTACCATTGACGGGTTTGGCTCATGGAGTTTCTGATCTAACAGATCACTAGAGTGGAGTATTTTGCATGCTTAATAACCTTTATTCCATGGATTTAAATCACCATGAAACTTAATGCAGTAAAGAATAACAAGAGATAAAGTACAATAATTAAAAAAGTACATATGTCATTGAGCTTATATTTCAGCCTTGAGTTATTGAGTGCTTTCAAAAGCATCTACCAAAGGTATCCAAGTCCACTCAATAGACTGAGGTCCTGCAAATGCTTTTTATTTATAGGTGAACAAAACAAACTGTACAGCCAGTTCATTACAGTTCGGGTGGGGGAGAAAGAGGGAACAGTGCCTTTTCAACTTAAAAACAACCAAAAGGATTTTGTCTTTGACAATTTGTAAAAAATGTTTGCTCTTAGGCTGAAAGCTTACGTGCCAAGTTTCAGCTTGGAACTCATTTTTACAACTGCATTATCAAGGCCCTGAAAACAAGGGTTTCAAGCGAGAATGCTGACACAGCCTTAAATACAGTGGCAAGAAAAGAGAGAAAAGAGCACTATAATGCATATAACTTGTTTTTTCTCATTATTGCTTTAAAAGAAGCAGCTTGTTGCCTACCCTTAGGCATCAGACTATGTTTAAAGCATGTCTCATCATACAGTCTTTCTACCAGGTGTGTGGAAAGACCTCATACAGACCCCCATACAGGTAGCTCTCAGGTAGAGGACACAGAATTATTTACTGATTTTTAATGGGATTTTTTAATCTGAGACGTACAGGCTCACGTGGTTTGGAGGAAATAGAAAGGCACATAGCTTACATCTCAGATGTTCTTTAAATCTTATTTTAGGCTACGGTCTGCCAGTAAAACTGAAAAAAAGTAATGAAGAGCTGCTCTTGCAGATTTAAAGTACAATGCAAATTACTAGAAGATGATGTGTAAGAACCTATATTGGTTTTGGCTATATTTATAACCTGACTTTTTAAGGTGGCTTATTAAGTGGTTTGCAGTGAAAACAGCTTGCAATGTGTTTTGCTATATGTGCGAGACTTTCCGCATTCTTTCACTAAGAAAAATATCTGCTGGAGAATTGTTTTTTCACAGACCCGAACTGAATAAAGTACAAGCAGCTCAAACGCGAACATGCTTAAAAACTTTTTCAGAACTTTGCCAAAAGTTGACCAGTGGGGCAAACCACATTCAATGAACAGAGAGACCATAGGATGGCTACCTTCTTGTTGAGCAAACCAATTAAGTGTACACTATAGTGAGCCTTACAATGCATAATGTTGGTTTTGTGTTGGAACAGTGTGACATAACTGGAGAAATCCCTGGGAGGGTGCAGAGGCCAATTTAAGTTATGAGTTTTTTATAGCATCGGCAGCTACACTAAACAACAATTCCGAAAATGTGAGATGTTAAAGGGAAGGGAGGGACAGGGCTCCACTGTTTTCAGTGCTGCTCAGGCTTGGGGTTTATTTCCACCTTAAAATCTTTACCTGGCCATGATCTGTTGTTCCATTACTGGAGGGCAAAAATGGGAGGAATTGTCTGGGCTAAATTGCAATTAGGCAGCCCTGAGAGAGGCTGGCACCAGTTAACTTGGGATATTGGAGTGAAAAGGCCCGTAATCAGCCTTCGGTCATGTAGAACAATGCATAAAATTAAATTGACATTAATGAATAATTGTGTAATGAAAATGGAAGAGGAGAGTTAATTGCATGTTACAGTGAGTGTAATGCCTAGATAACCTTGCATTTAATGCTATTCTTAGCCCTGCTGCCAAGACTTCTACAGAGCCTCTCTCTGCAGGAAGTCATTAAAGCTGTGAGTAGATAATGCAGGCTCAGTGAAACCTAAGTGGCAACAATATAACAAGAGTTTCTTTCAGACCTTAGTGTTTTCAGAAAAAAAGGGCATGTTGAGGTAATTTGTACACATCGGAATGAAAACAGGAAACTCGGAGCAATCTATTTGTAGTTTGTCCAGTTCCACAGAATTTTCAACTATTGTCGAAACCAAAGTCAATTCATATAATCAAAGACAAGACTAACCATCAGTGCTTGCAGCACAGTAAGCATCCAGCTGTCCGCAGCTAAAACTTTGTTTTGTTAATCACCTAGTACAGCAAAGGATACGAAACACTTGACCTTAGACATAAGACGACAGTGGGAGACATCTTCAGCGCTATCCTATTGACACAGCTGGTCTGTGCTGATAAATAAGACTCCAGAAAAGTAGAATTAAAAAACTTGGTCTCTTTTCTGTATCTTTGAAGATCACAAAGAATGACTGTTTATATGGGCATGGATATTTCCCAAAACATTTAAACCGGTCTTCTCCATAAAACAAACTTCCTTCCCCATGTTTCTCTTTGTAGGATTTTTAAAATCAGATTTCAGAATAAGGTATTTGTTTGTTGGTTTGTTTTTAACCTTTTGAATGTCCCAGGAGAGTTTACTCCAACAGAGATACTTGTTTTTGCCTTAGGGACATTGGTTGCCATCATGATGTTGTATTGATTACAGTGGGATTGTCCTTCAACAATATCACCCTGCCTATAATGTAGATTTGGCAGTCAGGAAGTTAAAAGGAGTAGAAGAAATCTTGCCTCACGTAAACCAACCAACTTCAAAACAAACAATCAAAAAGCCTGAAAAGTAAACATTTTCAATGCATATAATTTTGTAGTTGCCTAAACAATATATTTACATTTCCATTATTAAAAATGACATCATTTTCATAAAGTCAGTGGCCTATCATTGCTGATATTACTTGTGCATTATGATTCTTTTTGTAAAGCAAGTGTGAGTACTTAGTTCAGCAAAAGCTGGCTTTTTGTATAGAAACATTATTGCCTACATAAGGCTATTCTCTGCTTGTGAACACTGCACAAACCCATCTACTTTGACTGTATATTCTGTGGATAGTTTATGTGTTACAAAGAGATATAAAGAGAAGCATCCTGTTACATTTTAAGTCTTGACTGAGACTTTACTAACTCATCATTTAGATGAAATATACGAGCATTTGGATTCAGTCTCCATAAACAGGCTATTGACCTGCAGCCATCTTATCCATTAAAACTATCTCTGAGGAAAACAAGGAGCAGAATGCTGCTTGCTTGGATGATCTTGCCTCTTGGGAAAGCTAAAAACTTGCCATCCTGATTTTCGCAGTTCTGTCATATTCTTTGGAAGTGGTATGGGGAGTTCATGTTACTACTAAGGGCAGTACAAACCCATGATTTGTTGGGATCCTGACTCCATGGATGTGAACATGAGACTGGAGAGAAACTGTAGTGAGGAATTTCATGGGCTGTGGCTACATCTGAACCATGGCTGTAGACAGCCTCTTAAAAAAAAAACAAACAAACAAACAAAAAACCTGAACTTACCGGTGGTGCCATAGTCTTTATCTCTTCTCCTCAATGAATTAACAATATTTCTCAGAAGTCTGTGGCTAAGAGGCAGGATGAACCACAAAGACTTTTGGAAACTGCAAACTGTTAATAAATATTAGGTGTCAACAAGAGTTGTCTGGGAAACTGAAATTCAGCAATACATTTGCAAATGAAATGTTTTTTCCAGTACATAACTGATCTGTGGACCTCACTGTAATAAGGTAACATAGATGACAACTCTAACAGGTTTCAAAAAGGATTTAGGCATGAATACAGGACAGTGAGCACATGCACAATTAAAATCGATAGCATTACTGGAAGTTAACAGAAACGTCCTCTTTCAGAAGGCCCTTCCACCACTGCCTGCTCTTGGGCTTTTTGCAGCCTCCCTTGGGGTTGCTGGTACCGACCAGTACCAAAGGGGGCTCCTGGGCTAGCTGGAGCGCTGCTTTTTCTGACATTATCATTCCTTTGTTCCTGTTTCATGAATTGGCTCCTTCCCATGCGAAATACAAATCTGCTACTGAATAGTGTGGCCGTCACTACATAAAAATGTCCGTCACTGAGGCAGACCAGACAATTTAAACAGTGACATATTTTCTCAGCCATTTTTTATTGCAACAGTTGAATTTTCACCTTAGTTGTAAGGCTGAGGATCCCTTCAGCAGCTTCTTCTGTCCCACGTAGCCTGTACCTTTGGCAGGTGCTCTCTCTTCTCTCTCTGGTGAGAAGCCCCTCTTGTTCACATCTTAGTGGAACCTCTCCTATTTTTGTGCAGTTACGGTTGCATTTCCAGCAGACCCAGGCAGGGTGGTCGTAACAGCTTAGAACAAAACTTTTCATTATTTTCTGTTAAGCTGTTGTACATGACAGCAAAGACACTTTCTCCAGTGCGCCTGACAGTTTCTACATTTATGATCCATACATTTCTTTCTAGTTACTGTGCTGTGTTCTGAACGTTGTGGAAGCTGGCTTCACGTAAAATGTAGCCAAAGTTTTTGAATTTAAGTGTCTAAAGGTGGTCATGTTTATAAGTGATCTGTTTATAATGAGAACAACTTTGAAAGCAATTCACTTACTGTTTCATGATTTCAGTGGACTGTTCAGATTTTCTGTGTATGCGCTGAGCCACGCAATGCCCTGTTGAGTGCATTTGCTGTACGATACAGTGCAGGGGTGCTTGCTATTAAGACTGTCAATGTAGCATGGACGATGTGGTTGACGATATCCACATACTACACGCGGGCCCATGAATAACAATGACAAATGCCAGTGGTAAATCAAAGCTTGTGTGAGTACTTGTACTTGCTAAAGAGTGAGTGTAAAATGTTGCCTTAGAGTGGATCTTAATGCTTTCGCAAGAGAGTGTGAACAGGGAGAGATGCAGACTGATCTAAATGGGGGCCATGCAGCCCTGTGGCTGCAGTTGCATCAGTTGATACGGGCCCCTGTACCATCCTAACCAACACTTGAGGGGAGCACAAAAGTCTTCTCTCCTTTCCTTGCTCCCACAGATGCTAGAACAGCCATGCTCTGAGAGTGAAGCAATTAGGAATTTAGTTCAGCTGAATCTCATTTTAAACTTCAGTTGGAAATCAACTCCAAACTATCCCGGGTACCAGATTGACACTTAGATTTTGAACTTGCATATCTTCTTTCAGTTTCTGCTTATACTTCACCTGCTGCTTAGTGTGTTGCATTGTATAAATGGCTTTTGTTTTTTGACATTTTTCCAACATGTGTCCCAGGCTCTATTCTTCATTCATCTTTCCTGTGGAATGAACAAACGAGGAGAACTGTATTAATTTCCTTCCTTAAGCTGTCTAGCATGTGTTTTAAGCCATTCAAACAACTGCACACAGAATTGTCATGTCAGATTCTTTGAGATTGAAAGAGAGCGGACAAACAGCTAAACTTCATCCTTCTGCTACTCTTCCCCTTCCATGGTAACTGCTATTAGGAAAATGGAACAACGAAGTCACTTTTAAGTCCTCTTTTTATCTCTTTGGGGGAGCATTAAATTTTTATTTTCATTTTCTGCATTCTTCTCTCCCAGATTCAAGGATTTTGTATAGTTTGGTAACATGGAGCTCTTTGCCTTAAAGTACGTGGATGTGAGTCCATTTTTACTGTTTGCTTTGTGCTAGTACCAGTACATTAGCCTCTATGGATTTTGTTAATCCAAATTTACTTGTGTGAGAGTTGACTCTGACCCAGAACGTGCCTCATGCAGTGCATTTTGAGGAAATGGGAATGTGTTTTCATGAATTCTAGCTGAAGCTGAAATAGATGGTGAAGCTATAAAGACACTATGTGAATCCTCTAATAAAGCCCATAATTACATTGACTAGAATTCAGCAATAACTGAACAATATTCAGCAGGAATCTAACATTTGGCAACTTTCTGGGTGGCATAAATCAGTGTATTTAGCAGATGTTTTCAGCTTATTGTCTGCTTTGTATTTTGTATTTGTATTATGGAGTTGATTTGACAACTCACAGACAACAGGGTTTTGCTGAATTGCTCAAAATTATGAGTCGTAATGATCTTTCCCTAATTCACACAGTATTCTGACCTGCTGGCTTCCCTGTTTCCTCTTGTTTTCAAGGCCTGTGGACTTTGCTGAAGGTCAAAACAAAGGAAAAGAGCAGTCAAATGCAATTTGAGGAGTTGTAGTAGAATAGGTTATAAAATATGGTGTAAATGGGACACTAGTGTACCAAAGCATTGGAAAAGAGTTTAAGAGCATAGCAGGGTTTTTCTGTTGACACATTGCTATCAGGAGTGTAAGCTTTGCTGAAGACAACTTGAGTTGTTTGTTCCTGGGCTCATTAAAATAAAGAAAATTAAGAGAAATACACTTCCTTACATAACTCTGTTTGACAAACATGTACAGAGGATAAGGATCATTTGATCATAATCTGTAAGCATCTATCATTAGGAAGGGTATTTTGGGGAGGGGCTCTATAAGACAAGCAAGACAAAGTATGAGATACAAGAAAGTTAATTTTTTTTAATAGTCAAGGTAACTGACCATCACAACAGGTTAACAACACTTGTGTGGTGGGCTCCCTCTTACTGGAAAGCATTCATTAATTGTAGAGGTTATTCTAGAAGTGTTGTTCTAGAAGTTACGTGTTAATTTTGGCAGGGGTGGTCTCAGAAGATGACCACCGAGTCCATGCCACGCAGTGCTGACAGCACGAGTAACACTACCTGAAATGCAAACAGCTGTGGCTGTTCAGATGCTGCAGATTAAGAAGTGCCCCTATCCTAGTTCTGCCACTGATTCCTCTGGAAAAAAAAGAAAAAAAGAGCAGGTTCCTCATGAAAGGAATCTTATATATTCTTACATGGAATACTTGGTTTTCTATCAAGTCATACTGTATCTAGACACTGGCAGTATTATTTTTTTTATTACTTTTTCTCTGGTTAGATAATCCTTTCTATTTTGCATGGACATAAGTTTGGTGAAAAATAGAATTAAGAAAGTAACTTTTGTCTGATGCCTAAAGAAAACTGAAGGAAAAGTATTGTTATACGGATATTTGATTACAGTATTTATCAAAAATCATAGAAATGCAAGGAAATATAGCTTTTGTTTCAGTTTTTTGTAGCTTTTACACACGTATGTTGATTTCCCAGAACTGTCTAATCAATTAAATTTTCTGATCTTACTCATTTTTAATAGCTCTATTATTCACTGTATCAAAATATCAAGAGGATGATAAGATAATAATTTTCTCATGAAACTATGCAAGTTTCTGAATTAATTTAAAAGATACTGAATCAAGACACACATTGGTATGATTGAGGGGCTAAAGCTGGATGTTTATTATTCAAGCTTGCAAAACTCAGTTCAGTGAGACAAATGAATTACAGCTATAACTGGAACCAAAAGGATCAACAACTCACGCATAAGTGATTGGTTTCTCTGAACCTAAACATTGCACATATCTTCCTACATTGAAATCAAGATTCTAGCTAGATTAATAAATGACATAAGATGATGAGAGGGCTGGAGCACCTCTGTTAGGAAGACAGGCTGAGAGAGTTGGGGTTGTTCAGAAGGCTCTGGGCAGACCTTATAGCAGCCTTCCAGTACCTAAAGTGGGCCTACAGGAAAGATAGGGAGGGACTTTGTCAGGGAATGTAGTGATAGGATGAGAGGTAATGGTTTTAAACTGAAAGAGGGTAATTTAGATTAGATATTAGGAATAAATTGTGTAGACTGAGGGTGGTGAGGCACTGGAACAGGTTGCCCAGAGATGCTGTGGCTGCCCCATCCCTGGAGGTGTCCAAGGCCAGGTTGGACGGGGCTTGGAGCAGCCTGGGCTGGTGGGAGGTGTCCCTGGCCAGGGCAGGGGGGTGGGAATGGGATGATCTTTGAAGTCCCTTCCAACTCCAACCATTCTGTGATTCTATGATAAGTAAATAACGAGGTCATATATCTGAACAATTGATTAGGTTAAGGAAATACAAACCTTTTCATTAGGATAATTTTTTTTTCACTATGTGAAAGTTGATAAAATACAGTGCTCACAAGGACACTTCCTTTTGTCTATAGAAATCTGTCTATGCTTTAATCAGTTTTTAAATACTTTGCATGTTTTTTCATGATATTTTAATTACCTCACTACAAAAATGTTACATATAGCATGTTGTAATAGTAATGTCCTTTGAAACCAGGTATTTTTTTCATTTCACCTTGTTCAAGCAAAATTCCGATATGTTTTCTCATAGCTTATCAGAATAAGGAATATGTTATACATTGAACAAGGATGGCTATTTTTTAGGCTCTATGTGCATGATGATGTAATCTTTATTTAATAATGAGAAAGGTTGGCTTTTCTGCTGTTGTGCAGTTCCTACAAACTTACACCAATGACTACTAGAGATTCTAATTGCAGTGTTACAGGCAGCTGGAGATTGTTATTATCTCCTGAATCTGTAGCAATTATGTAGGATGCCACAGCACTGGTAATTTAAGGAGAATTCTTGTCATTATCTGCCTGGCTTGGTCAAAAAAAAGTGATGGGAGTGATGATGTTTCATACTGAGAAAATGCCTGTGATTGGGTTGAGAGGACACACACCATCTCAGGATAGATACTCTACTCACCTTGTCTTCTGTATCTGTTGAGGTTGCTTGCATCTACACTCCACACTAAACTACACACTAAACCTGGCCAAATCTGTGTGTCTGTGTTTATGACGTTCTTCTCTGATTTCCCTTTCCTGTGATGAAATGCTGATACGGTACTTCAGAATCAGCATTGCTCTATGCTCACTGCTGTGGGTAAGCTGGTACCTGTCCCTGAAAGTTTGAAAGATTCTTTCACATTGGTTAGATGGACTGAAGTGAACACAGCTCGTCTATATTTGTTTAATTGGAAAATGTGGTCAAATTTGTGTAAATTACTAACGCCATCAGAGGGAGGATTTTTTTTGTTCAACATTTTGCTCTACCTACTATCCGTAGCTTGGTTGGTTGCAACTAATTGATAGCTATTTTGGCATGGACAGTTATTTGGAACAGTGAAGGCAACTGCCACCTTCAGATGCTTGCTCTTATGTGGCTGTGCAGTTGCTCAGATTTTGACTCCACTTTCCTGCCACCTCTGAACATAATCAGCCATACCTGAAAAAAGCCCAACCCCTATTTTAATGCCACCTTTTATTCTGTTGTCACTTATCAAAATTTCTGTTTCTATAACATATACATCTTAAATCATAGGTCAAAATATTTTCTAAAGTATTTAGTAGGTGGTTAAAAAGACAAATTCTTAGTGCATTTTTCCAAATCACTGAAGTTAGGTGCTTACATCACATTGCTTGAAATGGAAGTCAGGATTGCAGCTTCCATAGGTACTCAGGAAAATCATATCCAACACAACTTGACACATTTGAAAGTCTGCCCTTCGGGGCTTGTGTTTTCTGGAGACACAGAAACAAAAAAATATTATTCAATTTATTCAATTATTAAATTCAATACTTNCAACAGAAAAATATTACTCAATTTGCAATACTTTGCCCCTAAACAAACTTAATGAGTCCTACTTTTCTATCACCCTAATATTAATACTCCGCACACCATCACCTTCACTTCATCCCTGCAAATTGCCTGCAAGTAGGTTACTTCAGCTCATGCCCCAGGAGCAACATGTCAGAGATCTGCCAGAGAGAAGTGTGTTTGAGAGTTAAGAAGGCCTTGCAGAGAAAGAAGTGCCCTCTCAGTATGTCTCCATTTAGACAAGGACGTTTTGTCCTTAATCCAAGTCAATACATGAACTTGGAATAACAAGGTCTTAAGTATCCAGCACCTCCAAAAATGTAAAGCTCTATTGTTTTAGGCCAATAGTGTAAGTTTAATTGCATGTATTCTTCTATCCTTCCTACCTGTGAAACTGGGGAAATGAAGTAAATCAAAGGATACTTCATTCAACCCAAACGTATTATTACTAGTTATTACTAGTGTTTTCTTCCTCAAATGAACCAAAAAGAAGCTCAAATGGCCATACCCTGATTTTTCAGCTTGTTCTTATTCCTTTTGTAAAATTTTATTACTCTGAAGGGAATTAAACAATTAGAAGTTTACAAAACTTTTTATTTTGTTATGTCATTTCTTGTGCATTGTCTCTTGCAAGCAAATTAAACAGATCTTTAGCTGGCAGTTGGCAGGATGACATAGGGATAGCGAGAGTATAATGAGAAAGGAACTGCTGATTCAACTAGGTGGGGAAAGCTAGGATTGCACCATAAAACACATGATACCTCATAACACTATCTCATTTAAAGAGCAGTGTATCAGTTTAAAGCTGTAACATACTGGTATACTACTTTAAAACAACAACAACAAAATAACTACAAAAAGACACAATCTAAAAGGCATCTTCCAAAATTCTGTGGAAACTCTTAAGAGTATGAACTGTTGTGATACAAACTTCAGACAGAGAAATTCCTTTACTGATTAAAACTGTTGTTTACAAATAGTGTTGTGATCTGTGATCTTAAAAGAGGGCATATAAAGTAGAACATCCCAGCAGTACTCTTGGGAATCACCAACTGTGCACTGAAAATGTTGCCTCTTAGCCAGTGCCGAGGAGAGGATGCACTTTGTCTTTCTCATTCTCCACTTAAAAGTTCGTTTTGTGTCCTATGGCTCATTTCCACATTTGTGCACTCCTTTCAGAGCCAGCATGTAGCCCTCACCCTAACACAAACTGCAGCATTTATGTCTCTCCACGTTCAGAACATTCTTGAGAGTAACCTTATCCCAAACGAGTCTTCAGCCTGGAAGACTGTCCACAAAATAGGCAATGGAGAGCTGGACTTGAGCTCCCCAGAAGCCTATAGGAGAGGAGCGTATGAGCCACATTTTCATCAGCTCCATGCACTATCCACATTTCTTACTGTCATTTGGAAACCCTGATTTAGCCAGTTAGAGGATGGAGGTGAATTGATAGCAAATTATCAGAGAGAAAACTCTGGACAAAATTCTCCAAGAGGAGGTAGTATCAGAAAGTTTAAAGCTGTCCCCTCTCTCATTAGGTACCTTTTGCCTGGGCTTAGCTGAGAGCATCAATAGAGTGCTTATGAGGAGCACTGGCACAATCATATATTACTTACACAGGCTTTATCTGTTTCCTCTCATGTTTGTAGCTCATAAATACTTAACTCTATTGATATACGCTGCAGAATATAGGTAGGGATTAATACAAGGACTATATAACTGCCATGGTGCCCAGTGGAATGTGTAACGACTTTATGTTAAGGAACTTGTATACCTCATTATCTTCATACAAATGACAAATGCTTCCTGCTTTTTTCCCCATCTCTGCTGTGCTTTAGCTATGTCAATATTGAAATGTTTGCTCTGCATAGAGATTATTTTTCCAGTTTGGAATTTTTATGAGACCCGGGCCCAGGCCTGACCTATCTTACATGAATTGTGGCACTACCTTGCCATGAACACCTCTTAATTGCTGATTACAGCTTATCATTACAAGAAAACACTTATAACCAGGGAATTGAACCAGTATGTTTGAATCTGTTCTGGGTCAGATCCAGCTGTGATTGAAGTTGTTTTAGTTGAGCTCTGATTCCAAGCCAGTAACAGTTTATTGTTCTATTCACAGACTGTCAGCACATACCTTCAACAAGGGGAAGTATTAACCTCCATCTCCTCCCCCTTCATGAGCATCATTTTTAGTCCTGGACCTGTGCTGGATGTTTTTTTAATACCTTAAATGCTGCTGGTGAGAAAAAGGTGATGTTAGGAATACAGGTGAGGCCAGCACTAGTCAGAGCAGAGGGAATGACAGAAGGGTCAGCTTGTTGGCAGGTAAAGTCTCCTTTCCCTCCCTTGTAAGAACCCAAATCCATTACCTTCAAACATGTGTATCTCCCTGCCACTAGATACAGTAGTGGCATTGCTGGAAGAAGCTAAGGCTAGTGAACAACAGTGTTTTCCTCCACAAGAAACAGGAGTCACAAGAAGCAGTTTAGCTGTATCTCACCCTAGCAGGTAGTCCCCGAAGGTGGCTGGTGCCAGGGGAGAAAGTTTGTGATCATCTACTGGTGCATAGTGTGGCAAGGGAAGGGGGAAGGACAGATGCAGGGCAGGGTGGTGGTTTCCAAAGGACTCTTAAAGGCAAGCTCTCCTATTGATGCACAGAACCTGCCAGGGGATGTCGCTTTTCAGCTGAACTGAGCTGGAAAAGTCTCTTTTTTTGCTTCAGTTCCAGTTTGGGATCTGGGATCAGCAAAATTTCCAAAATAACAGCTTTAGTTTCCCAGCTTTGGGAAACATTTAGAACCGATTCATGGCTCAGGTTTAGTTTGACTTTTTCTCAGAACAGAAGAATGAGAAATACAACTTTCTTATTCAATCACTGACATTGATTTTAAACAAGAAACTATAAAAATATGTCAGATGTGCTCTATTCTTTAATACATTTTTATTTATAGTTTTAAAAGTCAACATCACAGATGATTTAATCATAGTGGAAGCCCCTGACTTTGGCCTCAGTGCTTTGAGTGAGCATTCACTTGGTTCTTGGTACAAAATCAAAGGCTTTGTATCTTTTAGTTACTCTCTTGCCTCAGCCAAATTTCTGCTGGAGCAGCTTTGTTGTGAGGCATTGAGTTACATACAGGAGTCCGGGTGTGGCGTGCTGCTGTCTCTACATGCAGATCCTGCTTGAAAGTCAAGTGCCTTTGTGTGCATCTGCGTGGTGTGCAAGGCCTGACCTATGCTTGTGTTGTTTCAGCTTGTCTTGCTGAGTGGCATCTGTCTCACTGCTAATGGTGCTGGTTCTCACCTGAGATCATGTAAGCATTTTTCTAACCTCGGGATTAATACAATCAATTTATGGTTCTGGTTTGGTTTTGATGTTTATACAAATGGCTGTAGAAGAAACCCTGGGAAATGCATGCCGCTGACTCTGACTTCAGTCCTTGGTAAGATGGACTGTAGATCCATCTCAGAAAGGTCACTGAGCACATGTTGTCAAACATGATGCGTTGGGAGGCATCGTGGCTTCTGCAGAGGAAAATGCTGCCACACAGACCTGCTATGCCAGCAAGTAGCATGTAGATAAAGAGGAGCCAGTGGAGATACTAACCTCAACTTTCAAAAAGCCTTTGGCAATTTTTCTCCCCAAACACATCTGCACTGATACCAGAAAAAAAGTTATTTTGCAATTTGAAATCTGGTAAAAGGATAATAATCAAAGGGTAAGGTATAAACAGGACTTTTCAGGATGTGAAAGAGTTGGCAGTGTCATCTCCCAGGCGTTGGTGCTGGGATACAGTCTATTCAACTTCTTCATTAGTGACCTGGAAAAGGGACTGAACAGTTAAATCTCCCAAGTTTGCCATTACTGTACTCTCTTGGGGTGCCAAATGTTGTGCCAATGGTGGGGAAGTCCAGAATGACACCAGAAAAATTGAATAAATGGTTGAAAAGCTGGCAATAGAGCTTCCACATAGATAAATGTAAATGTAGAAAAATAATCTCAACTGCCTATGCACAGCAGAGCTCAGAACTGATAGGTACAACACAGAAGAGACATTTTTAGAGTCACTGTTGACAGTTATCTGAACTCATCAGCTCCATGAACTGGGACAGTCAAAAAAGCATGCAAAATGTTGGACATCAGAAGGAATGCTGGTACAAGACAGAGGGTATCATTCTATCATTGTTTTAAACTTCAGTGCGCCCACATCTCGGTGTATAATTCTGGTCTCCACATCTCAAAGAGGACATAGTCAACTTAGAGAGCTGTCTTATAAGGACACACTAACAAGTCTTCGGTTTGGAGAGGAGAAGCGGGGTGGGGAATGATCAAGGTGGGGGGGAAATTATCAAAATTTGCAAAACCATGAAGGCAGTGGATGAGCTGAACTGCAGCAAATCTCACAATGCTGGTAACTAAAGGTATAGATCAAAAGACAGGAGGATCATTTTACAGTAGGTTAAAGAAGGTACTTCTTTGTAAGACAAGTAGTGAACTTCTGGAACTTGCTGCTGTATGTGAATGTGGATGATAGACCACTGCTGTCTTCTTACTAAAGTCAGAGATGACGTACTATCTTTCCTATTAGTTCTGTTGGAGTGCAGTATTTATGCCATGGCAGCAGAGGTACCGGCAGAAATAAGATTTTTTTTTTTTTTATTATTATTTTCTATAAGGACATGATGTTCAGCTGTTAAACACAGTTTACTCTATAGGGATATATACAGATATAGATACGTGTCTATGTATATATAGTTGACTCTAGCTCTTTTGTTAGGGACATCCCCTGTCCTTCCACATAAATATACCAACTCTGTAACTGCCTCCTCTTCACAGTCTCCACAAACCAAACACAGGCCATCTTCTGGCTAATGAAATCTTAGGATTTGTGGCTGCCAGAAGCAGAAAGCTTACTGACATTTCACCATTTTTTTGTTATATATGACATCAGGGTTTTTAAGCTGTGCTTCTGGAGACTCAATCATGGAATGGTTTGACAGCATCAGCAGTCTGGCAAATCTACACCTTCTCCACTTGGATGTACATCTAATCATTTCTCTCTGGGAGGCTATTTCCAAGTACATCGTGAGGAAAAAATGATCAAATATTGTCTGTTTTGGTTGCTTCCATGGGAGCTGTAAGAAAGCAAGGAAAGATGCACATCATCGTCTCTGGTAGAATTTTAAACTGTATCTCAAGATCTATAATGGGCAGGGGAGAGAGCAAGCTGTGAGCTGTTACTGTGAACAGGACAAATGTCCTTCATGGCTGATCAGCCATCAGCTGGAAGGTTTTGAATCCCTTATTAACAATTGTTACTAGTAAATGCTGCTTCCAAGGAAGGCAGGATGCTTACCACCTGTGCTCATGGCGGCATCATTAATTGGTACACAAGTAACTGTTTCTTGCGTTTGCTTATGCGGTCTTTCTCACCTTTTGCCACAGAGCTTTGTGATATTGGCGTGCTCTTTTACCCAAACAGTCGCAATAGTAACTCCTTCTGCTTTTTGTCCCTTCTGTGCTGAGCTAAGAGATGTCTTGGTGGCGTTCACCTGCCCAAAATACTCCTACATGCCGTCACTTCCGAGTCGGGTTCCTGCATTGTACTCCGTACAAAAGCGCATGGACTGCCAGTGTGGTACCACGGGCCAGTTTGAACGTGTTCCACTTGCACAGTTCTGGCTTCATATCTGGGTCTGGATGGGATTCAAGCTGTTGGATTTAATTAGAAAGTTGTGTCTATTTTGGGACCTACTTAATCGACTAAGCAATAGCCCTTGTACCCAGACCCTGTCCTACTGTCAGCAGAGGTGCCTTCTGATAAATCCCGAAGTGCATTTTTGGTCACTGGATAGTAATTCAAATTAATATTTGATAGGTTTCATTACGTCATGCCACTGGATGCTGCTGCAATAGGTACATTAAGAAGAAAGTAGGTAAAATAAGGTGTAGCAAGTCATGTAGTGCTAGCTGGGATTTCATGCCATATAGGGAGGAGTTCTACTACAGAAATTTACATCAAATACATCTTTTCAAGTGCAGTTTATGCAGGTTTTGTTGCAGAATGTGTAAGAAATGGTCTCTGCAAGTATTTCACTTAGTATATATCTCTCTAAAAGCAGAAAAGTTTTGGAGTGTAAGGGACAGTTGCAGTAAGTTTTTCCGAGTGGTGCAGTTGGCTGGGAACCAGGAGACAGCACCGTTCCTTGCTGCTCGACTGCCCTGCGGTATCAACTGGGCCATGTGATTTCACTTCTCTGAGTGTAGTTTCTCCATCTGTAAAATGAGAGCACTGCAGAGCAATTAAAATCTGTGGGTGAAGGGACTCATGTAGGAGTTGCGTGTTTTATGCTACAGTTAAGGTAATACAGGCAATTGTACTGTAAGACAACCTGTGCATCTAGAAATGATCTCTCTGTCATTCACACCTACTTCACCTCTCAAAAAGATATCAAATACTCTATTAACATCACTTTTAATGATCATCTGCGCAGGCAAGGATCTGTGTCGCATAATTCTGTCTTTGTCAGAATATAGGTCACCTAGCCAATGAAATTGCTAAGACTATGAAAAAAAGAGCAGTTTTATCCTCCCAGGGTTGGGTGTTGTTCATTCTTTTTTCTTAAAAAAACCTCCACAGCTGGGCTGTAATCATATTTGGGAAGATCTCAATGTCTGTAATTCTATCCAACAGCCAGAAGCTGGTCTACAAAAGATACTGGCTTTTGCATACCTCTTGCACATAACACCACTCAGTCTGCCTTAATCATCTCCTCCAGCTAAAAGATTTTAAAGACAGTCTACTGTTTTAAGAAAGTAGATATCTCAGAATGCCCTAACTTTCTTGTCTGGCTCAGTGGTGGGTTGAGAGGTCTGAGTTTGGGGACCTAATCAACACTTATAAATACTTGACGGGTGGGTGTCGGGAGGATGGGGCCAGGCTCTTTTCAGTGGTGCCCAGTGATAGGACAAGAGGGAATGGGCACAAATTTGAGTATAGGAAGTTCCACCTAAACATGAGGAGGAACTTCTTTACCTTGAGGGTGGCAGAGCCCTGGCCCAGGCTGCCCAGGGAGGTGGTGGAGTCTCCGTCTCTGGAGACATCCCAAACCCGCCTGGAGGCGTTCCTGTGCCCCCTGCTCTAAGGTGGCCCTGCTCTGGCAGGGGGTTGGACTAGATGATCTCCAGAGGTCCCTTCCAACCCTGTGATTCTGTGATTCTGTGAGTTCCAGCTGATGCCACAGACACCTCTGTGTTACTGCTCTTCATCAAAAAACCGAAAAGAATTCCAGCTTTTGCTACCTGTTGTCCTTGATGCTAGGGCTGGGCACAGCGGCCTGTCACGGGCAACTGAAAAGAAAGATTTCACACTTTATTTTCTTCAACATTTTATTTGTGGGGGTAAGTTTCTTGAATGTTAAAGGAAATTAGATCATGACTCAAGACTTCTTTTTACCTTAGCACCTGTGGGACAGAGTGCAAAGTATTTGTGGAGCAGAAATCACAATGCCCAGCCAGCTCTCCAATACTTTGTATCAAGCCTTCCTATTTGTCAGGGATTGTGAAACGTTTACTGTTCAATCTTGTTACACTACTTTGCAAAAGTGGCTGTCCTCAAGAAAACTTATGTCCTGCATTTTTCAAGTTTTTCTGCTTTATTCTGACAAGTATAAGCGTTTTATTTACAGCACTCTCCTAGTATATAGCACAATAGTTGCTTTAAGAGTTTTGAGGCTTGTGCATCGGTCTGCTTAATACGAAGTTCTGGAGACAGGTTATAATAGGTTAAATTGCGATGCTTTAGCAGTTATGGGCCATATGGAATCTTTTTTGTACTAGTGTGTAAAGGCCAGAGAAAATCTCCATTCCTGTAGCCAAAGAAACAAAATTTGTTGTCAGTAATTCTGCTACAGAAACAGCCTACTGGATAGGTAATAGAGAATGAAAGGACATTTTATACTTTTGTTTCATGTTGAATTACTTGCAAGAATATATTGTATTCAGTTGCATGACAGGAAAAATTGTTGCTGCTAATTTCAGTGTGACTCTTACTGGTCTGTACCAGAGAGGCTACCTAGACAGACAGACGGCTACGTGCAAGGCTTTCCACAGGTTCCTCGAGCTGCAGGTGTTAATCTATTGACACTTTCTGTGTGGTGAGAGTTCCTGAATGAGGACTTGCAAACCCCGTCTTTGATTTTCAGAGAAAACAAACACATAAAAATCAGGTCAGATTTCATCTTTCCTAGGTGAATATATCATACCAAGTAGCTTCACAATTCATACTTGCTGGTTTTCACATCCCTTTTGTGTCCAAGTATCTTGGTCTAACCATACCACATCTAAATCAAGACTGAGAAAAAATAGGTAGTGGAAGGGACATGACAAGCTGCACTCCCCCGAGAGCCTGGTGTTGATCTGCACTGGTCGAGTTGCTCCACAGAACGTAAAGCAGAGGAAAGGGCACAGGTCTTGCACCAGGAGCCCATATTCAGTAGTGCTTTGTCCATTCAGAGATAGCCTCTGCCCTGGAGGCAAGGCTGACTGCCCTCAGTAAAGTCTCTTGTAGCAAAGTAGAGAGAAGAAAAGATGATGAAACTGATGCTACAACTCCACTGTGCACACAAGGGGACAAAAAGAAAAGAGCAGCGCCAGGAATCCATCCTCTGACATGCACAGCAAAACATATTTTTTAAAAAATGTTCATGTTATCCATTGTCAAGACCCTCTTCCAGGAAAGGAAAATGAAACTGTAAAATGGAATCATTTTATGAAGTGAAACCCCAGAGGATATACTTTGGAATAGATCATTTCAAGTAAAAGGGGCTGTGCCAACTGAAGATGCTGACCCACACTGACACCCTATCTAGGCAGCTGGCACAATACACAGGCCATTCACGGTGCCTTCTTTCCTAGAAGAGTTGTATTCTAATGGACTACTAGGGAAAGCAATTTCCATTCCTGTGTGATCTGTTTTTGAGAATGCTCTGTCCTCAGAAATAGTGGAAGGTTTATGGAAATTACAGTGGATGCAACCAAATAGTGCATGCACAATGAAGCAGTGATTGCAGGTACCAAGGAAAATTAGGCTCTCTATAACTCTTTGCAAGAGTAGATAATTCCAACTGTTGTCCTTGACCAAATCTGTGCCGCTGAGCATTTGTCCAGCTGGCTGCTGCCTTAAACCCCAGTGCTGGCTCCATTCCAACAGGGAGGCTATTTCCATAAGCATATCATTTATAAAGTGCTTTGGAATCCTTCAGGATGAAAGATGCTATGTAAATGTCATGCACTGTATTACATTTGAGACATTAATGACATTTTTTCTGTTACTTCACCTATTGGATAAACTGAGGACAGAGAGCATGTTATGCATTTTTTGGGCCCGGGCAGTTTTAAAAAGAAGTGTATATATTGTTCACAGAGCTAAGCTCTCCTTGGTGCTGCTGATCAGGTGCTAAAGCAGCAAGTGCTTCCCCTCCCATTCACTGTCAGATCAAGATTTGTAGTTCGGAATCACGTACAAGGCAAGACACAGCTAACTCCGTTCCCCTGGAATCTGTATTTAGGGGGAGATTTAGTCCCCCTAGGCGCTCGTCTAGCTGATACAAATGCTGCCATCAGCTGCAAGTCTTTTCAGGAGGCACAGTCCTGTTTTAAGGAAGCAGCCGTGTGTTCTTTGCAGCATGTCCTATGCCCCCAGCAGCCCGCCTTGGTTGTTAGGACTCCAGCAGAGGCAGAAACCCTGGGCAGGAGCTCCTTGTCAGCACAGAGCTTGTCCTTTGGGAAACTTGGCTCTTGAGTTTCAGGTATTCTTACTGTAAACCTCCCCAAAGTGCAAAATGAAGGATTCTAGGTGAAGAAAACCTTTCCAGGTATATAACCATATTTATACCTATGCAGACTTCTTTGGGTTTCTCATAAGATCTTACAGCATTTTTTAATATTCATTAATATTAAATTTATTAAATTAAATAATATTTTAATATTTTATTCTGTAGGATGCTCTGAGAACCTCCTTTCTGTGTGTTTTTTTTTTTTTTTCTCAAAAGGAGAAGTGTATAGACAGACCAGAAAAATAAAACCATAGTCATGGAGTTACCCAAACAAGAGGAGTGGTTACTCTGCTTTCTGTTGTTTGATGTTTATTTTACACTCAAGAAAAGGTTGCCTGAGTTTTTAAGTTTGGGGTGGAAGTGTTGGTCAGCTTTAATTCTCTGCCCTTTGCTTCCCTCATCCCTAGCTGTGGTATCGCTCTGCAGAACATCAAACATCGGAGGGCAATGGTGACCTGTGTTGTTTTAATCTCAGACTAAACGGTTCTCTTGTTTTGTTTTAAAACGGAGTCCTTAACTTCTGTAAGATCCATTCTTCTCCAGAGCTTTGCAGAAATAAAATACATCAAGGAGGAGGCATAATATGACAAAAGTAGTGGTTTTATTGAAAGAGAGCTTTGCGGTATTTTGCTTTTGAAATGTGTTTAACACAGAGTTTAAGGATTGGCAATTTGTTTAAAGAAATGGGTAAAATATTTAAAACCGCCACTTTATTTAAACTATTGTGCCTCCTTCAGTAAACATTCAGTACATGACTGAACCCTGCATGAACTTGTGCTTGTTGCTGGTTAAATAGATTCTGAGCTTAAATGAAAAGGGGCTGCTATTGAGAACAGGACAAAAAAGTTGCATGTGCATTTTTTTTTTTATTTGCCCACACACAAGCTCTTACCTCCCAAAATACTGTGTTCACAGGATCTTTTATTGAAACACCCTGTTTTTTTCCTAGGCCTCAAAGTACTAGACTGAAAGCAAGCTGTTAACAGAAATGAGTAATTATTGAAGCTCTAACAGGCAGCTTTCATTGAAGTTGATTACAGCAGCCATATAATCACTTTTACGGATGCTGTAATCACAGTAGCAGGGAATGCTTCACTTGGTTCTTATTGTTTTCACTCAGGGTGGAGGTAGGGGGCCTGCAAGAAACCCGTTTTACCACCTCAGTACAATTTCTGCTGTAAAGGAAATCTACACAGCACTGAATGAAGCAGAGAATCATTTATTCTTTCTTTATTAGCATTTTCTCCTCCCTCACATGAGAGTCTGTTGGAGTCAGGAAATTGCTGTTATTCAATATGCAAGCCAGAGGTTGTAATGACCATTTGGGAGGGTATGACCAACAATTACAGCCCTTAATGAATAGGAGTAATCTAGTTGAGACTAAACACTAGTAGCAACTCTGGTGCTGTCTCTGGTTAAATTAAAAGAACAGCAATGCGAAGGAAGTTAACAAGAATTAATTAGTTAGATCGAACTGAAAACCTACTCATTAGTGATGTTATAGGCAAAGTAAAAGCCTATCTTCAGTGCAATTAGGTAGACAAATGAATTGTACAACTGACTGATTCACACCTGCTAACAGCTAAGGGCTATAGCTGATATGTATGGGATCCACTTTTTACAGTTCATGCATACTTGCATAGTTTAATGGATCTTGCATTCCTGAATTAGCCTTCATTCCTTCACATTTCATTCGTGTATTTGATCCAAAGATTAAAGTGTTGCTTATAGATTCTGACACGATGCAGCCGTCTACAAGACAGCTTTTAGAAGGGCCCATGGAATTGTAATGTCTGCTTAAACTGCACTGCCATACAGAAGGACTCTCAGTGTGCAAATCTTTCTTGTTAATTTTTTTTAACTATTTAAGGATTCAAGTGCTTGACAAGCTCTCAGTTGTGTTGAAAGTGGACAGATCTGCAGAGAAAGGTTGTGTAATCATCTGAAAAAATAATCCCAGGATTCAGGGGTTTGACACTTAGGTGAAGAAAAGAATTGGGAAGAAAAGGAAAAAGGCAAAATCGTCAGAGCTGGGGAGTAGCCATTAGGCACCTGCAGGTCTCACTGGCATCAGAGGATGCTGTATCTGCAGAGCAGTCTTGGGGGTTCATGAAATACAACCACAATCGCAGTGATCAAAAAAAGCACAAGGGGTGTTTTTCCTCACCTCATCCTGCATTTCTTTTTCCTGCTTATGGCATTAGTCCTAGGCTTAGGCGAAGCCTTTGTGGGGACCGGGGAGCAGAACTGGACTGCAACATCCAGCATCCCCTCTCCTGTTCCTGCTGCCAAACAGCTTGGGGTTCAGAGGAGACAGTGGTTAATTTGTACACCCTGTTTTTCAGAGGGCAAACTGAGAAGCTACACAGTGTACTCTGATCCCTATTTCTGCTGGTGCATTCTTCATTCAAGGCTCTTATCTTGGAATTTTCTACTTTGTTAATATTTCACAAGGACCTGCAGGTCTCTAATGCTCTGTGAGGCTGCCACAATTTCCAGTTCAACTCTATGTTCAACCCTCAAAAGAAATTCATTTACTTCATTGCCATGCAGTCATGTTGTGGACTTAAATCTTTTGGCCCTCTTTTGGCACAGTTTTGGTCTGAAGTGCTTTTATTTGTGAGCAAGATTGCTCAAAAGCAAAGCAGACATGGTGGGAAGTGCATCTGAACCTCAGTTCTTTTGAACAAAGCCTCTTCTTTGTAGTATGTTACACTTTATTTTATTTTATTTATTTATTTTTTAACTGTCTATCTTAAGGAGAAAATTCCCATAAAGTGAGAGGGTTTGCACTATAGAATAAATAACCTCTCTGGCTTGGCCAGTTTCAGACTCTTGTTTTCATTTTAAAGGGGGAGTTTTGAATATAAAGTACTTGATTTAAGGATTTTTTATTAGATCTTAACAAATGACATCTCTTATTTACACACAAGAGACTGACTCCCTAAAAAGCTGCCTGGATATGTAAATCTACCAGTCTCATATACTCATAAAATGGATTTTTTGGACTAAAAACCAAAGTAAATGTACCTATTACAACAGAAAGACCCCTTTGAGTCCTCTAAAAGCTTTTTTGGTGTATGGCTTCAATGTATGTTTATGGGTTTTTTTAAACAAATGAAGCCAAATCCAGGTTTATTATAATTCTTGATATGTATATATATATTTGTAACCCTAGCTTTCACCCAAAATTAGGGATAGATACACTACTGTTGTGCTAATGGGAGCTGTATTGATAAAGGTCACCGTTTCTTTCCTGTAGCTATTTTCATAGCTGGAGCAAGTGTTGCCTCCACTAGAAAGAGGCATCTGAAGATGTTTGCAATGAAGCGAAACATTTCCCCTGTCTTTTGACTCCAGGCTCCAGCTCGCAGGGGGTCGAGACTTGGCGCAGGGCTGGGTCTCTGGAAGAATCTCACCTTCCAGCAGCCTTTCCAGGCTTCAGCCTCCCCTGGAAGGGCATTAAAGTTGTGAGGAGCTGCAGGAAGCCAAGGGCTTCCTTCAGTGCCTTCCCTCCCCAGGTCTCGTGGGGTTTGAGCAAAACTCTTCTAAAGTTGCATGAGAGCATTTGAACCCAGTATGTTTCTTATGTTGGGACAAGGCTGCAGTCATTTGAAAGGGGACAAATGGATTTTTATCAAGGTTTGTTTTTAATAAAGTTATTTCCTTGCTGACAGGCAGGTTTTAACCTTCTGGAAAGAGGGGTTTGTAATAGAAATGTTGACACAACCTCCCTCTAGGGGTGCAGTTGCATTGCTGCAATAATAGTGTGTGGGCAATACAGTAATAGGGCACTGACCCATAACTGACAAGAAGCAAGGCTCCAACTGCATTATAAAGGTCATTCTCTTATTTGTGAAAATGAAGTGTATTTTTTTTTTTGCTCTACTCCGTGAGTTTTCTGTTCTCTCTTCTCTCTCACCCCCTCACCCCAAATCCAAATACTTTATATTTTTAATTCACTAGAGTGTTAAATTTTTGAGGGTATTTAAAAAAAAAAAAAACAAAACTAAGTACAGGGATTAACCCTAGCTCTTATAACAGCTAATCTATGTTCAGTGCAGGACACACACACACACACAAAACCAGAAGGAGAGCCATTTTTGCAGTGTCTAGGTGGCCACCAAAGTATAGCTAGGGCAGTCTGAAGGTTGCTCTAAACTATACGCATCTGCAGCGATGCTAATGGGGCAGGCTGCAAGCCAGATGCAGTGAGAACATGGCTCTGAGGCTCTTCTGTGCCCACCTGATCTCTATTGTCATCTTCAGTAGCATAGGGTAGGCCTGAAGCTATGAAAACCGTGAGCAGAGGAACTAAAAAGCATTTGAACTCCGTATGCACACCTTCTCCCAAGAAGAGTGACCTTCAGTGATTCTCTCACCTTATAGCCTTTTCCTTTCAAATGTTTAGGAAGGAGCACAGCAGAGACCAAACGAAGGGGCTACGTGCTGCAGTCTGTCTGCATGACACCATGGAGGTGCCTTCGAGTATCTGAGAACAGTAACCACAATAGTTGATGTCATGAGACTGATTAAAACTAACTGCCCTGCCTGTGAGGTAGAACATTAATTGAAAATGTGCAATTTGTACAATAGGCAGTAGTTAATTATCTGCTTCTTTGAACTGCTTGGTGTTTGGGATAGCTCTGCCTGTGGGGACCAGAGACATGAAACAAAGACACAGGCAGTTCGAAGGGGTAGTTGATACCATTTAAATGAGTAGAAGCTGTTTAAAAGAACCCTCTGTTTAATTCTTACTATAATTTTAGATCTAGTTGATAGTAATATTTGTTGAGGTGCAATTCCCCTGTATAGGGGTTGTTGTCACTAGGTTGCACAAGACGGCCACCGTAATTTATGCTGAGCGTCAGTGTTAAAACCTGTTACTTGCTCTGTAAACAAACTATTATCAAGTGAGCTAAGGAAAAATCATTTTCACTTAGTCGTGGTATAGGCATCTAGAGTCAAAGATAAGCATTTCTGACTTAACCCAGTAGAGAGCAGTGGTGTGTATACGCGCCAGACACATTATGATAACATTCTTTTAATACATAGAACCTTGGTGTACTTCAGTTGGGGGGCTTGAGGTTTTTTATACACCTCTGTTTCATTTTGAGGATAATATGTAGTTTCCAGGCACAAACACATACACGCCAATGCATGTAAATTTAGTAAAATGCTTTATTTATTGGAATTCATAAGCCAATTCTTCTCTATTTTCATCTATCAATGATAACCACATGATTGCTGCTGAGTAAAATGTAAAATATCCGATAAACTTTGTCATCATTAGATTCCAAGGATAAAAGCACAAATATTTGACTTAAACATTTATTTACTTCCTAATTCTATGGTAATTTTTTATGTGTATCTCTCTAACTGTATCTGCCTACACAATGAGTAAAGTGTTCATCCATTGTTATCGTTGTTAAGATCAGCACACAGTTAATCAATCACAGAAAATTGTTTTATATCGTATGCAAAAGATTATTAATGCCTTATTGTGTAAAAGCTTACCTAAGCTGATGTTCTCAAAACTGAAACATTTAATCACATTTGTCATATTTTGGGGGTTTTGCTGAATATACAAGACTGTGTAACACTAATTAAAACAGTGTGCAACAAAGAACACACTGGGAATATACTGATGAAGAAGACAGATGCACAGAGAGTGACTTCAGTGGAAATGATCTAAACAGTGATTTTTTGGTAAAAGAAGAAAGATTAGTCCAAAATGGAACCTTTGTATCTAAGGTCCTCAAAATGTCTTAGTAGTTTGAAGTCTATGTTGGACCCAAAACTGAACAGGAACTACTAACATACATCCAAAATCTCCTGAGATTTTGGCCCATGGCAATGGGTTTCACATGAAACAGCTGGTCTAAGGTGCTCAAATACCACAGTGATGAGTAATGTGTGAGCACGTGGGAAACTTGATGAGTCTCATGAAATTTCTATTATGAAGGAAATCTTGAAATGGCAGCCGATGAGCACTGCTAAATCGGCAGCTGAGCTCTACTCCTGCTTCCCCCTTAAGGCCAACCTGATGAGAGCGCTGTGCTCCGTCAGTCCTGTTGCTCAGCTGTCGAATGAAGGGATGTTCCACTTGCTGTCTCTGTTGTGTTACTCCTTGGCGTTCGGTTCCCGGGGCTGGGTGGTGCTCAGAACGAAGCCAAGCCAAGCAGAGTTTGTGTTGCCCGCTGAGGAAGGATGATCAGAGAAAAGCCAGAGGTGATTTTTCCAGCTGCTTTGGTTGAGTTGCATACAAAGTTTGGATCCTTGGATGTTTCTGGTTTTGTTTTAATCTACAGTTACCTGATACGGGGAGGCTTGGTTGCTGGTCTCTGCTCCTTGAGGTGCCTCTTTCTGTTTGAGGAGTGTCTCTGAACCAACCGTACATGGAGGACCAGGAGGCTGGGGCTTGCAGTGGAGCGCCCTGCCAGCATGCTGTGCAGCATGGCTGGCTTCACCCGCTGCCTGGGATGGGGTTTATTGGTGGGAAAACAGCACCAGAGCTGAGCAGCAATGTCCTGCCACTCACCCTGCCTTTTGCAGAGCCCTGAAGAGCTGGCCCTGCCACACGGGCAGTCCCGAGGCGGGGGGCAGGCAGCAGCTGCTGGAGGGACAGGGAAGGTGGAGGGAGGTGGAGGAAGTAAATCACCAAACCCACCTTCCTTGCTCGTGTGGCGCGATGGGCCTCAGCCCAGAGCAGAGCTCTCCCCCCCAGGTGCCGCCAACCAGCGGCTCAAATGGCTCAACCCCTTGCGTGCTCTGGTTGGGAAACAGTGACAGGTCTGGCAGCAGGAGCTTGGCACAGACACGAGGGGAGCTGCACTCAGGCAGCCACCATTGCCCTCTCTCCTCGGCCGCTCCCCCTCGCTCCGGCTAGTGTCAGAGCTCTCTTCCTTTCCCCTCCCGCTTTCTCTCTTCTCAGAGTGTTGGTTACTTGGTAGCTAATTAGCAGGCTAAGGCTCTCAGACAGAAGAAATTGAATCACTGACTTTTTATTTCTACAACCATTTGAGGCCATTACAGCAGTATTTGTTCCCAGCCCTGCACTGTCCTCCACTGCTGGTACAGATGTTGGTGTGCTGATTAGGGGAATGGGGCCAGCAAAAACTCTCCCAGGAAAAGAGAGAGCTTATTTTTAATGTGAAGTCATGGCTGCACAAGGGGCGATGCAGGAACGAGAATCAGCTGCCAGCAGGTGAGTGGTGGCTTAAGGTTCATGGAGCGGTAGCATTGGTAGGCTACTCTTTTCAAATATAATGTGCTGTAGAGTCACTGAATGCAAAGTTACTTTGAATGAGTAATGCCATCTGAGTGTCCAGAAATGGGAACTGTGCTCAGGAAAACACAGATTCAGGAAAAGCTTAGGCACTGACCCTGACCTCCAGGTGGCCAAAATGGCTACTGCAGTCCTTACTGTATAAACAGGGGAGCAGTGGGCAGAAACAGGCAGACTTTACCTTTGTGCTCATTATTATGAGGCTACGGTGTGAATCTGTGTTCAGCTTTGGTGTCCCTATTTTAATAAGGAGGTTAAGTGCAAAAATAACACTACAAGTTAATTAATAACTGGAAAAAATGTTTTACAGTGAGTGGGGCTTCACACAATCAGTGTATCAGAGAGATGATTGAGAGATAACACTGTAGTGTATGTTCCAGGAAAAAAAACATTTCCAGGTATTGCACTGTATAAACTAGCAGGGTAGCACATAACAAGGACCAGTGGCTTCCCCAACAAAGCACGGCGGTCTAATTACAAATAAGGCCCATATTTTTAACAATGGAAGTGCTTAACCACTGGGAGAGGCTACAACAGAAAGGATTAGACTCTGTAACTCTTGGTTTCTTTTGCAGAAACCATTCAACAGGTGGCAAGTCATGCCATTCAAATGCAGTTAAAATTCCTCCACGCACACCTTGATCAGAGGGTCTGATGTCTGCCCCTTTCATTTACCTGTTCAGAATTTGCCAAGCTGTTGATATGTGTTTTTAAGAGTTCTTGTGAGTTTTACTAGTCTTAACTCCATGCACTTCTGGCAGTTAACAGACCAGGAGGATTAAAAGGTTGGTTGCCTGTGAGGTTTCTGGTTAAAGGAACTTCAATTTCCACAATGACATTTTGTTTCTTTGCAAATGGGACTTGCAATTTTATCTACATGAAAATAGGAAAATCTTACAGATAATATGGGTGATTATCTGTGGAAACAAAACCTGCTGGGGAGTTACTACCCTGCAAGATGAAGTTCCTGTTCTTTCCTTTATTGATAGTTAGTGGGATTATTAAAATGTTACATCAAAATTAGAATAAACATTGCCTGGGAAAAGTCACGTAACTTCAGCGTGAGAGTTGTCCTCTTTCGGGTTTTGTTATGAACACTTGACTTTGCAAATAATTTTCTAGGTTTTTTTACCCCTTGGAACTGTCTGTGGGAGGTTTGGTTTGTTTTTTCTTCTCTGCTCTTCTGTTCCAAGTTGACATTTTTGCAACTCTACTCTGGTGCGGTATATTAGCTCCACTTCTCACTGCTCCAATATATTTTGCTTGGGATAGACATGCATATTTAATAACTGGAAGAAGAATTCTTTCTAGATGCCATAGAATTGGATTATCATCCCATTAGGCATGAGGCCTCGTGTAACCAGGGACACTTAACTTTTGACCTTTGTGAGAAAGATCATTTAATTTAGCCGCTCTTTGTATACAGCTGAACCAGGTGAATCTGGGAAATTCTCAAGTCAGTTTTATGTTTGTTTAACAAATCAGGAAGGGCTTTTAGCTAGAACAGCTGTGATTTTCATCTCTTTTGATACTATCCTAATACATCCTCAAATCCCTGCCTAAGATTTATGTCCCGTATATGGGAAGAATTGCAAGGAGATAGACAGACAGATTAGATAGATTACACTCAACTATATGATATGCCTAGATGTTTATCAGAGCTCTGTAATGACCGTATAAACCCAGATGATAACACAGATTTGGCTATGGCTCAATCCTTAAATCTAAAATGAAAATGTCATTTGAAACTCAAATGAAAGAACACATTTAGCTACACTTTAACAGTACACAGCAGGTTTAGGGCATATGTGGGTGGTATGTGAGAGTTTCAGACCTCTCTATCTGTACAGCAAATATACAGTGGGCAGTCCCAGCCCGCTCAGCCTGTGTAAGTACAAGCAGCATGGATAGGCACAGACCCCTCATCCAGGGATGTGAACGGCCTTTGTACTTCCTGAAATACGTTGATGATTGCCTGGTAAAGTCTACAGGTTAGCTAAAAAGTTGCAAAATTCTGTTAACGGCAATCATTTGAATCATTGCTCAAAAGCGGCTAAGGACGTGGTTAGGTTCATTTGCAAGATCCAGTTTTCCTTTGGGGATATAGGGAAGGAAAGACAAGAGACAAAGTGACAAACAAATTTATTTCTACCATCTTAGTATGTTTGGTTGCAGGTTTACTGGAAGTGCAGAGTTTTCTCAATATCTTAAGCACAAGCTTGTCTTGATTAAAGAAAATGTACCACTGTGGACAGCAATGTTGTCCAAAATCATAGAATCATAGGGTTGGAAGGGATCTCTGGAGATCATCTAGTCCAACCCCCTGCCAGAGCAGGGCCACCTTAGAGCAGGGGGCACAGGAACGCATCCAGGCGGGTTTGGGATGTCTCCAGAGACGGAGACTCGACCACCTCCCTGGGCAGCTTGTTCCAGTGCTCTGCCACCCTCAAGGGAAAGAAGTTCCTCCTCATGTTTAGGTGGAACTTCCTATGCTCAAGCTTGTGCCCATTACCCCTTGTCCTACCACTGGGCACTACCGAAAAGAGCCTGAAATCCTATATATTAATATAAAAATCTGTGTAGATCTTTGTGGAAGCAGATAAGTTTCTTTGGAGTTTCCTTCAACTATTTAAAATGCATTAAATGCGTCATGTATCTCAATGGAAAACATCACATCCCTGAATTATTTACATCTATTTCCTAATGAGGAAACTGGGCTTTCTTTTCTGACTACTGGGAGTAGCTTTCTTGTAGCATGCTGTTTCATCAGTGAAGTATCTAGATACATGTTGTCTATGTTAGAATCACAGAATCATAGGGTTGGAAGGGA
>VXBO01008878.1:509605-592105 GCA_013400135.1 Rhinoptilus africanus
GTTTTGAATGTCTCCAGAGACGGAGACTCCACCACCTCCCTGGGCAGCCTGTGCCAGGGCTCTGCCACCCTCAAGGGAAAGAAGTTCCTCCTCATGTTTTGGTGGAACTTCCTATGCTCAAGTTTGTGCCCGTTACCTCTTGTCCTGTCACTGGGCACCACTGAAAAGAGCCTGGCACCATCCTCCTGACACCCACCCTATAAGTATTTATAAGCGTTGATAAGGTCTCCCCTCAACCGTCTTTTCTCTAGACTAAAGAGACCCAAATCCCTCAGCCTTTCTCAGCCTAACTCAGGCAGTGACCGGGTGTAGTTCATAGCTTCACTTTTACACACACACGTCTGAACATTTAGTAAATGACGAATGCAATTCATGTGGCCTGTCAATTTTTTTTTTGTTCTTATGAAATTAGTGGGACCCCCATATGCCAGGTAATTATTTGTCCATTCTCCTTCTATCTTAGATACTATTAAAAATGTCCTGCAAGATTTTCCAAGGAAGAGCTTCCTTATTCTTGGATATGCTCTTCAATAATGAAGTTCCCTGTGAAATCTGAATACTTATACCTCAAAGTACTTGATTTCAAAGCTGGATCAAGCAGTGGAAAACATTTTCCAAGTGGCTAATAGAGGAAGTTTATCCATCTTTTTAAAATGCCTTTAGAAAATATTTACTTAGAATATTTCAAATTTTTTCTATGTGAATAATCACGATGTGTATTATTTTATCTCTTTTCGTTTCCATAGACACACATAGTGAACTTCATAGTTTCTTCCATTTTCATTCTGGCTTTTGAAAACCCAACAACACATGGGTGAAGATTTTACCATTCTTCCGGCCTGTAGCCTCCAGTCCAAGGCATTAAATGTTGTTCAAATGTTTTCAGGTATGGTGAATTGGACAGGTATGGAATTAATCCCTAGAGAATAATTTGTCTAATGGGCTAAAAGTTGGTAGCAAAATATTATTTTGCTTCTCTGGTATGTGAATTTTGTTTGCTTGATTTCCTAAATATTGAAAACTCAAACCCAGAGATTTTGGAAATCATTTGACTTATTTCTAACAAATGAAACTAAGTTTCAGTCTTCTATAACAGTATCTTTCGTAGCGCTACAGGACATACTGTCTTAATATGTAAGCCAATAAAAATACTGAGCTTCTATCTGCTTTACTTTCTCTGATTTTAAACACTAACTAAACTTTATGGCCTTAATGCTACATTTATCTAACTTTTGGCAAACACATGTCTTTGCAGGATTGTAGCATGTGTTGGTAGAGAAATATAAATCTAGCGTACAAGAGGCCTGTGGTGGTCTGCAAGTGTACACATCATCTTTCTTCTGTTCTCACCAGGGCCACCATGGCCTTAACCGAAAAAAGGCATGCTATATAGAAATCTGCCCTCTGAAATGGCAAGGAAATAAATGCAAAAAATCGCCTCATTTTAGCAGTAGAAGATGTATGAAGAAACTTAGCTGTGATCTTTTTGTCCAGACTCGCTCTCTGTAAGTTAGCATGTACGATTGTGTTGGGTTCAAGAATTACAAATGCAGCATAAACTCGATACAACAAGCATAAGCTGCTAAGACCTGCCAGCATTATTTATTCAGAACTTCTGGCTGTGCAGCCTCGGATGACCAGCATTATCACACTGAAATTAGGAGCATTGCTTTGGTAATTTGCCTGTGCTCGATCTGAGTTTTCACAACATGTCGTTTACACAATAGTAGTACTTATAGATCTTCCATTTTTCTACAGAAATTAATTGCCTGTACCACAATGATTTATAGTCAGACTGAACGTGATTATTAATTTTCCTGATGATCGTACCAGTGGGCGGCAACAAATCTACTCCTGATAGGACCAGCTTTGAAATGCTGTGAAAACTAAAATGTCCATAAGGTAATAACAACTAATTTTTACCTTAATCAACTTACTCTTTAAAGAATGTAATATAGGGCACTTGTGCCTTGTGGGGAAACTTGTTTGAAACCTACTGTAAGGTGCTGAGTTATTTATGAGGATAATTATACATTTGTTGCTTGAGTTTGTACTGGGAAATCAGGTTCTGAAATTAGACTAAAATACCATTAAAAATGAAGTCAGCGTTGTATACGTTAGAAACTCCAGCAATGAGGTAAATAGTATTTAACAGAGAAAAGAGCAGCAGTTATCAGGAAATCTTTAACAGAGACAAGAACAGTGGTTATTAGAGAATATTAAAGCTTGACAAACAGCTCGTATTTTCAGGCTTGTTTCTGCTTAGTGATGCCTTTGAGCTAGAGTGGGATCACCCCAGTGTTTCTCTGAGCTTCCTGATGACAGGGAGAAAGAGCTGCCTTCCCTTTCCAGGCTGGTTCTCAGCTTTGCTGAGCCGTAGCCTTGGAGAAGCCTTTAACCTGTGTCCCTGACCCAACACCCAAGCCCACATGCCGCTGAGCCACAGGCACAGTGTCTCTACATCCCCTGGGCAGGGATGGAGCCCATCTCGCCCCCCTTCAAAGAAACTTGCTGGATGGTAGCAAAAGATCCAGCTTAATGGAAAGGGGAAGGTGGGCAGCTCTGCACAAGCAGCGCAGGCCTGCAGAGCAGTCGTGCGCCAAGCACAGATTTTAATGGTCAGGCATAATTTCTTATTGCCTGGTGAGAGGCAGCCTGGTGTGGAGGCCAGCAGGGGATCCTGGCGATGCCACTCTTAGCCCTCATTTGCCCTCTGACTTTGGGAAAGTCATTTCATGTTTCTGGGCCTGAGTGTCCTTATCTGCAGAACAGTACTTCTTCCCCTTGTAAAGCACTTTATGTAAGGATGAAAACCGCTGCCTAAGAGACAAGCGTGATAGTGCTACTCGGGATGGATGGCAGAGGTTGGTTGTAGAAACTTAGGCACATTGTGCATGTGGTCTGTTTTACTTTTGCAATTTTGGACAAATAATCTGTTGAAAACACCTTCCAGCCTGTAGGGGTTTGCAAGGCTTTGCAGCTGGACGACTACACAGGATTTGCGAAGTGTTTGAAAATTGACCTGTTGTTCCTTCTTATGGGATACAGGAGTATGGAGCTTTGGCTCCTCTCTGGGAGAGCTTCGAGAAAAATCGCAGAGCATATATGACACAGTGTGATCAAGTGCCAGAAATATTTTGTTCTTCTTTTCTTCCCGTGATTAGTAGCATTATGCAGTTATGCAAATAATCTGTTATTTATATCTAGACATATTATGCAGTTATGCAAATATTCCATAAATAATTAATATTTCCCACAGTTATTTGGGGGGAAATATTCCCCCAAAGCATGTAACATCAGCTGTTTAATATGCCGTGTGTATTGTACACACTTCTGGTCGTGTCGTACCTCAGGTACCTAGCTCAGTGAGGCTTCCAAACTCCAGTACACGGGCCGGTCTTCAGATTCCAGCAGGATGGTGGCCCATCATACAGAGTAGGCTGTTGTCATGTATTAGTTTAGCTCCTCTTCTGTCTTCTTTCCACCTGCTTTGTTTTGATGTAAGTAGTGGCGGAAGGCACTGCAATCCTGGTGTTTGCTGCAGAGCACCAGGTAGGTGGGGAACGCAAAGAGAGTTAGTCATAGTGACTACTTTTAAACACCTCACTGGACTGCAATTCAGAATGCTGCACAGGAACCTGAGAGCTAAACTGCCTATGAAGAGGAGAGACTTGGGTGCTTCCAGAGCACCTAAATTACAAGCCTAGACCTTAGAAGGGTGGAAAACAACCATTATCTTTTTCTTCTGGGCTAGGCTATAGAGATGCCTAGCTGGAGTGGCCGGCAGAAGGCTGCTGAATCATCTTTCGCTCACATAGTGATGTTATGGGGGCATACATAGGACGTTTTGAGAGATGTAGTAGTGGGAAAATAGTTGGAAGCAGAAAAGGATATGAGCCAAGCAAGCGAGGATTTGACTGTGTTCTGCCTGATCAGCTTCTGATATGGCCTGTTCACGTGATGCAGTATTTGCTTGATTTCAACCAAACTGGAATGGTGCTGTCAGTGCTCAGAGGAAATGTCTATTTCCTGCAAGAAAAAAAAGAAAAGAAAAGAAAGTCCTTACTCTAGTGATACCTTTGCTTGCTTTTATACTTTTAAAACCATTTTGAAAATGGTTATACAAAGACAGAAACTCCCACCATTTCTTCCAAATACAATTCTTCCAAAAGCAAGTACAGAAGCAGGAGAAGTGCAAAAAGTAAAAAGGAAGTAAAAATTAGATAAATAAAGAGAATACCACACAAAGGAAATGACAGATAGAAAGGAGTCCATGTGAAAAAGCAGAAGGGAAAGGAGAGGAATAAGAGAAGCAAAACAAAATAAAGAACCCAGAGGAAAAAAAGAGGTCATGACTATTTGAGGAGTAGACTACAGTGAAGGATAGAAAAGGTGTGGCCAGGGAAATAAATGAACAGGAACCAGATTTTCAAACAAGGGAGTAATTGTGACTGGAAAACACCTGAAGAAGGGAGAACAATGCCAAAATAGCTGGGGAGAAAGAGTCTGAACAAAAAAACAGAGGGAAAAATGCAATAGAGTGCGCATTTTATGATGTATAAGATTGTGTTAAGATGTAGCATTGTAGTGTGGGTTTGGGTGTTCGTAAATGTGCCACTTTTTCATGTAGGTTATTGTAATATTGCCCAAAGTCCTGTGCTGCCCATATCACTCTTTGGGTGTACTGCCTTTAGAAGCAGGACTGATTTCTTGGTATAGTTAAAGTCAATGAGAGTTTTAACATTTATGGTAAATTTATGCATCTGTCTTGCAGCCCTCTTCCTCTTGTCCCTCCTCCTTCGCCCACTCTTTCATACTTGGGTACTGTGCTAGATGAATAGGCACTATAAAGAGTAGGACTCACAGCACTCACATAAAATCCAGCTTCCCAGTGTCCACGAAAGGTTATCTATTCAGGCTCTGCCTATCTTCTGCTATCTAATGCAGAGTGAACACTCTGTTTACGTTTCTCATATATTTTCCAATCTGCATAAGTCGCAGTGCAGATTAATAGCCCTACAAAAGTTTGACCTTCCATTCATTTTGTGTTAAGCCTTATGTCTGAGGGGACACTTTGTATTTCATGGAGCCAAAATTCTTTTTCCATCATTTCCCAGTGAGAAAAATATCATCTGCGTGCAACCAACTTCAGCAGCTGGCTTCCCCTGTATCTCATCTATACCGTTAAGAGCAAAGATGGCATGAACCACCAAGCTTGGCCCAAACACCTCCTAAAGTTCATTGGGATGCATGCATTTAAGCAAATCTTGCCTGATTTATGTTTCTGGGGGAAGTCCTGATGAAATGCAGTGATTATGATAAATACAAATTAAAACAGACAAATTGTCTGACTTAGCTTTGAATTTTGGGATTGATTCAAAACCCAAAGTAATGCCACGGATATAGGAAGGGGAATGAAGCCTATGTGAACAATAGAATACAGTATTTATTGTATTTTAATTGCACCCCATCCAAACCACAACACTGTCACCAGCCACGAAGGAGAAGAAGGTAAAGTGCAGGTTTTATGCTCTGCTCTGATTTGTGCTTTCGAACCAGTGTAGGCAGGGCAGTGCTCTGTGAGTGCCCCTCTGCAGGCAGGGGCCACCAGGCACAAGGCACACCGTGGTTTCAAGACCCCTCAGCACCCATCCTGTGGGGGGGATGCCAATGGAGGGGGTGCGCAGTGGCGGCAGCAGCCTGGCTTTACACCCTGTGTAAGAGGTGCCTGCAGACAGCTAGTTAAACAACTTCCACTGCCTCAGTGCCAGGACTGCCGCGAGGGGATAGAGGGCACCAAGCACATCGTTCCTACGGTGCAGGATGCTGACAGCCCAGCCTGAAGGAGTCCAGTTGGTTTTTTTTATTTTAGCTCTAGTCTTTCTTGCCATGTAAACAATGGCCAGTGTCTTGAGGAGAAGAGAGTGTGAGAAGCAGCAAATCATTGTGTGGGGGTAATGGAAAGTTGGAGAATGCTGAGTTGAGCGGGGACTGCTAAGCACAGCTGCAGGCATTGAAAACAACATGTTCTCTCCTAGTTAGGCTTGTAAAGTAAAAGGGAGGGGTCTGTACACGCCACTGTGGCAAGAGTCCTAATTTCTCTGTAGCCAAACACATCTCTAATGTGCATCAGAGTTCCTGGGACATTTAAAGCGGAATTGTGTCCTGCTCTGAAAAGCCAAGGACTAAGTGGGGATGGACAGGAAGACCTGGCAAGATGCTCTCTGGCTTTTCCAGGGAACAGGGGAGGAGAACTGAGTCCTCAAGATCTGTCAGTGGCCAAGAAAAAAGGTTCACCCTAAAGTGGATCAGCTCTTGGCTGCCAGCTGGGCCACGGTGGCCACTCTTGGGGCTAAACTCATCTGGGCTGAAAGAGGAGGGATTTCTCTGAAGACCATGGAAGTTATACCGAATCTTCTACCAAGTGAACCAGGGGTACTTTTCTAAGCTGTGCTTCTTGTAGTTAGTTATCACTAGGGATTAATTTTTCAACAACTGGAGCTTGTCAGTTTGGTGTCAGTCATTTGTGGTTTGGATTTGGTTTGGCTTTGTATGTTTTGGTGGGAAGAATTAGTGGTAATGCTGTTGAGTTTTATGATTACTTAAAATATAAACGTCATACAGAATATTTACCAATGTAGCATCATAGGAGAAAAATTGTGCTGGGGAAGAGCTGAATTTATCTGGAAGTTCTCTGCTATGTTTTGTGCTCATTTTCCTCTTGCTTGTACTCTTTGTTAGAGATCTGGTTTCTAGAACAGCAGAGATTTCCTTGAAATGAAAATGTTTAAAGGAATCCACTAACCATTGTCCTTGTTAGTTGGAAATGAATGCTTATTGATCAGAAATATTGATCTAGCACTTTAGATTAAAACAATACTTTTGGTAGCGCAGTCAAAAGAGTTTAAAGACTAAAGTAAAAATGTAACTTCCACTGGCTACCAAGTGATCGATAGTAACTGATACCACTGCCTTGGAACATAAGTTTGCTGTGACATCTCTTATCTGCACTGAAGAGTTTGCCCTCATTGCTTTGTGCATTATGTATAAATGATTGATGTCAGCTTTAACATTTTTTGGAAACAACTTTCATTGTCTCCTGTGCATTTTGCAGTGCTGAAAATTACTTATATTAAAGAATTTCTCAGCCAGAATGTAGTAATTAAGAATGAGAGCAGTCTTCAGTAGCTCCAGCTTCCTCCTGCTCTTGCATCCATGTAGCATAGCTCAGAAATAAATAGCCTGTGGTAACTCTTAAGTGGATGTAATAGGCCAGATTTTCTCCTCAGTTCCACCTTCATGACCTCATTCACTTCAGCAAAGGTGGGGAGGTGTGACCAGTCACTGAACTTGCCTCATATTCCTTCTACCAGAGCAAATACTTGCTAGTGGGAAAAAAAGGTCAGAAACATTATAAACAAACTCTGAAATACGATGAAGATTGGACGCAACACTTCTACTGTTACTGTTACAGGAAAAGGAAAAAAATAAAACATTATCTGGACAAAGTAAGGAGCCTGGGAGCCTGTTGCCCATCAGAATTTATTGGGGACTTGATGCAAAAGTAGACAAATGAGGTTGTTAAGCGACCCCTTAACTGGAGGCCATAAGAGTTTGTGCGGCCGTGTGTCATGCCTGCCTCTAAAAAGCAATGTGAAATGCTCTGAACTAAAAAATCCTTGTGCCTGGCTTTCAGAGCAGCAGTCCTGCGGCTGTTAAGAAAAAATATGTGCCTGCTGGGACTGATAATAGCTGATCATCATCACCTATCCCATTGCAATGCCTCTCAGTACACTTTATTTTTTCAGCAAACAGAGAATGTGTATTTTGCTTTTGCATGAGGCTAGATTACAAGAAATACTACACTTACATAATAGCGTAGCGATTCTTTCACTGCTGGCATATATGTCTGCTGACGCACAATCAATGACAAATATCTATATCTCTGTGTAGAAAAATACAAATATTGCGTGAATTAATTCACTTGCTTTTCCTTGTAAGCTAAATGTATCTTTCAATACTGATACATCTTGCTAAGACCAGTAATAGAGGCAAAGACACTCAATGATTCTCTTTAGACATGAAAAATTAGGTGGGAAGTGTATTCAGCACATGATGAGAACCTAAATATTTGCTCTGCAATGAAAGTGGGTTTATACGTGAGTCTTGAGGATGAAGGAACCCCAGGGCAAAATTAACGTAAAAATGGAACCTCATGTTCATCTTCAAAATCCTAATCCAAGGGGTTTTTTCCCTGCCTCCGCTCCTAAACAGAAGTCATTTTTATATACTGCTCTGTTATTTCATGAACTTCACAATGGCCAAGAGAGGGCCCACAGAGGGTAGAGTGGTGACTCCCAAATCTCCTTACAAAAGGAAACTGAATTTAGAGCCCTCCTGCATTTCATGGCAGTGGGAGCAAGTCTGGGTTTCCAAGTTGTAAACAGAAGAAAAATTTTACCCACTGGGTCTGATTCACACCAGGCATTTCCCAATGAAGCTGTGTCACCGGCTTATCGGTATAAAAGCATGGAGAAGCAAGTTCTCCAAATTTTGCGGTATTTGCAAAGAAGTAAGACACGACCTACCTGTAAATGTCTGTCTGTGGTTTTCATGCTGGTTAAAAGTGATCTTTCCAGCTGTTCAGGCAGGACTGCTGATTCATATATTTCCTCATGCTTTGGTTTTCATTTTAAGCCACCATTCCAGGCATTAATGTGTTAATTGTCAGGGCTGTATCAATTTTAGTAAAGCCATATTATTTTTGCATGGCAACTATTAAAAATATTTTTCCTCTTAATTTCACAAGGGATGCTGAGACTTTCAGAGTTTTTCCCTCTTGCAGAGGGGAATAATTTAGATTTTCTTCCATCCTTGTCAGAAGTTGAACAGACGAACAAAACAGATTCTTCAGAGACAATTTTACACAGAGTTACATCCATCCAATTCAATTATAAATTAAATTGACTAACGAACCATAGCTCATTATGGGAATCAATTACTCAGAACTGTCTTTGGACCAAAAATGTGGAAAATAAAAAATAATGGTCATACTTCAATATACCAGATTGTCAGTGTTTGAAAGCTCTGTTTTTCTCTAGCTTGGCATAGACCATCGCCAAAAAGAAACGATAATCATTTATTTTACTGCTTGTAGAGATGTTCCTGCTTTATGAAGACTAGTTAATTCTTGAGTTTCATCTCTTTGGGACCAGCACCTCAGGCTTTTTTGAGATGACAGGACAACCCTGGAGTAATGTCATCACATGGAGATCTTTCAGATCAACTTATGCAAATGTGTCATTAAAAGAAGCCACATTCTAGCCTCTGGTGTGACCCAAACAATAGTAGTGGAAAATGCTGTGAGAAAGCATTGGAGGCATTTTCTTAATAAAATCATTCTTGTGACATAGTCATAGTTGGCACACCCCTCTGGAGTGTTTTTAGCTGAAATGTGTAGTAGAAGTAAAAGTAATAAAGACAGAAATGAACCCTGTTAGTTTAAGACTGGTGTGAAATGAGGATGAAGGATTATTTAAAGTTCCTAAATAAAGCCCCCAGTACAGAGGAAGGAAGCCATACAGACTAGCTGTTTAGTATAGCTGGCAGTGTCGTTCCAATAAGGTATGTTGACCTGGGCAGCGTCGAGGGCAGCCCACACAGAGGCGCGTGGTGGGTCGCTGTGCCAGCACACAAGGAGAGCTCCAGCACTCCTCGAAGCATCAGCCTGCTGGGAAGCGAGGAGAGCAGAGCTCCTTGGAGGCTTTGCCAGTTCTCCTTCTGCCATAGCTTCCCGTTGGCTGGTACATGGAGAAAAGCAAGTCAAGTAAAATGTTTTTTACAGTTCATGTGTCAGACCCCCAGTCGCTGGAATCTCTAACAGCTGAACATCTTCCTGATACAACTCCATGTATATAATTCAGCAGGATTAAAACAAAGTTTTTCACTGGTGTGTGTAGCCGCCACAAGACTTTGCAAATGAGATAATCCTAATCTGTCTGAAGTATGCTTCATTGCTCGGTTACTTCGAAAACATTTCTAACCGGCACGTTGTATAAAATCTTGTCGCATCTTCTCCCTTCCCTCCCGCAGGCAGGGCGGGAGGGCTGCCTCTCTCATCGGGGCTGGCTGTGCTCTCACAGAAGCAGTTTTCATGAATGGGAGCAGGTCTGATGGAAGGCAGGCTGGAAATCAGGCAGCCACTCTTACCCTGAGTTTGCTTTAGTCTGAGCAGTTCAAAATTAGACTTAGCTGGGAAGTCTAATAGTTAGGTTAATGACCTGTACCTTCCTCACCACCGTTATTTCTCATAATCGATAAGAATTTTAAAAGCGTATTTCTAATATGCATCAAATGTTGAATATTAATGCATTGCAGAAATATTTTGCATTAGGGACGTGCTCGCTAGAATACCAGTGTTATCAGACGGCCAAGACTTTTCCCCCCGGTAATTCCTTTTCCCTGCTGCACCCTTTTTTGCACCGATCGGAAAAGAGTTTTAGGCTGCGAGTTTGAAGCCAGACAGGCATTGCAGCCTGGCGGTCCTTGGCAAACTCCGCCACCGCTTTAATTTTAACCAATTAGAAAAGCCAATCTTCCTTAGTTCAGGACTATATTAAAAGATATCATTTCAAAGGCTGGATGTGCATGCCATTAATTAGGGGTGTCGGGCGAAGGGGGCTGCCCTCAGCTGTCGCCGGGGCTATGGCGGGCGCCCAGCCCACCTGTTGCGGGCAGAGGGACTCGGCGGCGGCGGCAGCTCCCGTGCGAGGCCTCTCGCTGGCCCGTAGGGAATTTGCACTAATTAGAATTAGTTGTCCCTCCGCAGTCCGGCTCCTGACACAAATTGCATTCTGCAGCTTTTGGTTCCACTTGAGTTCACAGACAAAATAGCCCGTGCCATGTTTGAAATGAAGCAAGGCAATATGAAAGGATTTTATGTAATTGGTTAATATACTTTAACATTTTAACTAATACCTTTGGTGTTGGTTTCTGGAGAAGAAATGTGTTTGCTTTCTTCTTCTTTTGCTTAATAATTATTTATGATTGCACCGTGGGTAATTTTAATACAAGCTTCTTCAGGTGTCATTAAATCATTGTCGGGCTTGACTGCATGTGTAAGGAAACAAGTGACCTTTAAAGATGATAGTTGGAAGCGGAAGCCGTGGTAATGGGGAGCTGCAGAAGTACACACTGCGGTGGCAAGAAGAAAGAGACCTTTCACACTTATCAAGAGAATAACTTTATTGAATCATACGACCAATAAAAAGAAATTGTTTTTAAAAAGGTGGCAAGGGCAAGTAAAGGAGGTAGAGGGAACAGCCTGTTGATGAAAATATGGAGAAGGATAGATCAATGGAAGCGTTGGGAAATTTCACTCATAAGCCACTGGTGGAAATGAGGAATCCTGCACGCTGCACAGGCTGACTGCACTAGAGCAGCTCAGTTTCCTGGTGGCACATTTGCCCCCCAGGAGCTGGTGGTGACACCTTGAGGACCTGCCTGGGGAGGTGGTATGATGGGTAACAAGCCTCTCACTGAGCACTGGGACTGACTGAGACTGGAACCAGGATTGGAATGAAAAGGATGATTAACCATCCTTGTGGGAATTCAAAGAAAGTCACAAGAACTGCACCAGTGAGGCAGTGAATCACGAGCAGCCCTAAAACACTCTTGGGTATTGCTGGATGATGAATTCGGGCGTCCACCTCCACTACTGCCTGAAATGGCAGAGCACACAGGTTGGGCTGTCAAGGGAGTCTTTGTCTTGATACTGGTGGTGTTTAGGTTTCAGAAGTGTGATCAGGGCCTAGAATGTACTCTTTGGTGTCTAAGAAAAAAGGGAAGAGTAGACCAGAAACAGTAATGAGTTTGCAGAGCTGGTAGAATTAGAGCAAGTGAAATCCACGTGACCCTTCTGTTGGTGGCAATACATATTTTTGGATAAAATTGTAGAAATGCACAGAAATGTTATTCAGATATTGGAGAACTATTGGGCATGAGGGTTACTGTCAGCCTACTGATGATCCTAAATATTTCACTTAATGGATTTTTAAAAATTTTTTCACATATATTTTCCCTTGCAAAAGAATATCCCAAGTGCCAGTGATGTCTTTAACCCAAGTAAATTATCAATAACCATTATTACATACACATATTAAAGGTAGGGGTTTTTTAAATTGCCAATTGCTGGCTTAATCCTGATCTAATTAACATCAATGGTAAATTTCTGTTGTGTGTAAAGGAAGTAGAGTAACTAAGCAATAGGCCCTTCCCTCTGTCTCTATTCATGATATATCTCTGAAATTATAATTTTCTTCAAACTAACTCATTATTTGAACTTCATTTCCTATCTAGTGTTTATTGACATTACATTCCACATCCTGTTAATGCATCTAGATTCATTTACTAAGCTGTTGCTTAGTTATGATGGTGGTATTTTGCCAAACCCATGCATTCAAAAGCCATGATTCAGAAACCCTAAAATTATGAAACTAGGCTAAATCACGAGGTTTGTATTAAGTGCATTTTGGCTCTTTTTATCCCTTTGGTGTTTGTATACAGTGTGTACATACACAATATACACAGAAAACACGGTGTGTGTGTATTCAGACATTTTTTCAAGCTTTCCTCTGTAAAAAGGGCTAGAAATGGCATTTTTTTAACGGCAACTGAACGTGTTATCTTGCCATGTGACTCTAGAAGCTCACCAAGTATCACGTCACATCGCTATTTCAGTAAAATCAAGCTCCCTGGTTCTTTTGTGGTTAGTTGTATGTCTCTGGGCTTTTTGTTTCTTGTTCTCAAATCAAACAAGTACACCCGGTATAAATAGCCCTATGTATGAACACCACATTCATTTCCGTCTGGCTTTATGTAATTTTGAAATTCACCTTCTATAGATCCATACTGCAGAAATCTATCCCAGTGATGAACTTTTTATTTCACTTTTGAAGATCTGCTCCACTGTAATTTTAAACCAGGGAGAAAAGCTGGCTTTTAAGAAAGAATATCTTTCTCTGTTTACTAATCCTTGTCCCACGGATATTACTCTATTGTCAATGAGTAAAAATAGATATGGTATTTGGAATTTTATGCCACTTCAGCCCGCCACCCCTTTGTAATCTCTCGTCAAGGAGATTAGACTGGGGTAGATGTCTGTGTACTGAGTAAATTACTTTTGCTACAAGCAAACTAGGAGGTTAACCAAATGCTCAGTGTTGGCACCAACTGCTGACCACGTTAGTCATTACCACTTAGGAAAGGGGAGGTGTGTTATACTTTCACAGCAGAGGTGCCAGCTCAGTTAACTCTATCACTGCCATTCTACACAGGGCATGTATCAGCTGAAAGAGTTTCGTGGTCCAGCTTTGCTCACCTGTTCTGTCATTTCAAAATGTGATCCTGACAGCTCCAAAGAGTCAGCAGCAGCCCAGAAGTTTATGTACAGAAAAGAATCAAAGAATTCTACTCGGGACCAATCAGACTCTGCAAGTGCAACTCACAGAGGCAGCCAGTGAGCGTACCAGTGTCACATGTGGTTCAGCCCCTTTGTTCCCTCGTCCCTCCTCTTCCTAGTGGGAGATGTAACCCATGGAAAATATAGACCCGTCTTAGTGCAAGCAATTTTCCTATTAGGGCCACATGTCTTGTTTGCTGTTTGGTAAACCTTGTCCCAGCAAGAGAACCTCAGTTTTACTTGGACGATGCACTGTATTAAAGCTCTATCAGTCCTCCCCAGAGGTTGAGCTCTGCTGGGCAGAAAGAAGCAATTGCAGTGTTGAAGCAGCTGGCTCAAAAAATATTTTAGTTAAGAATAGAAGTTGCTAAATGAAGCACAGAGCAGATGGTCTGATTCCAGCTTTAAAAGCATATGAAGAGCTCCCACTTGAATTCCTGCATTTTCAAAGATTTCTGGCCATAACCACATCTCATTTCTAAGTCACCTATTTGTAACATGGTAAAATTAAAACCAGTACTAAGTCCCAGAACACCACTGCTGTGTCATACTGCCTCTGTGTACTCTCCCTCTCCTCATCACACAATAAGAGAGAGAAAGGGGATAATTTTCAATGGGCAAAACGTATTGTAGAATTTCATGGATCACATTTAGTCCATTTGTCCCCCATTGGCTACCATTCTGGTTTTCTTGTCTTCCTTCTCCTCCTTTTCTTCTGTTCCTTCCTCTTCTTCTTCTTCCCCTCTGCCCCATCTGATAATGTGATGTAGGTGTCCAAAGAACCTTACATAGGAGAGAAAAGAAAAAGAATTTTGTATTTTGTCAAATGTGATGCTTGTTAGCTCCAGTATAGCTAATCTTCTGTGTGTGACCTTTCTAGCTTGGTTTTTAAGTAGATGGCCATTTTTTTCTGAGGAGCTGTCTATTGCAGAACAAGCTGCTAAAAGGAGAATAAAATAATTTGTCAAAATAGTATGAATTTGTAATTCATAATAGGCAACAGCAATTTAAGGAAATAGTTTTCTGCTACTGACACTGCTGTCAAAATAGATGTAGGGAGGATAATTATAGTAATTAACAAAATAGTTAATTACACTTTGTCATAAGCTAAAGGTTTAGTTTGATTTCTGGTTAGGAGTAGATCAATACCAAACGTCTCACCGTACGTATCTGATGATTATTACTACAGAGCTAGACCAAAAGCCATGTATCAGTTTTCCAAGTCATGCAAAGCAATGGGAAAATATTACCTCAGCAGCCAGCTGCTCGGCAGTTCCCATCCTTGAATGTGCATCTTCACCCACGTAGTTCTGAAGTCTTACTTCGTATTCTGCTCTGCAGGACCTGGCATCCTGCTGCATCTGAGATACTTTTGATGAGGGCAAGGGTTGCTAAAAAGCATGAACATCCTCACTGGAAAGTAACACTCCCAGGGAGGTTGTGTGGGAAATTGTAGCAAACCTGGGCGGTTCAGGCCTGTGTAATATAGAAGGAAAAAGGTCCCTGTATGAATGGGTGACTAAAAATGAGATTCAGGTAGGCATAAGGAGACAAGCTTTCAACCACAGTTTTATAAGTGGCTGTGAGAGTCCATTATTCTTTGGGGATACCTATCCCAGAGGAACTTGTATACTTGTTTTTCTCCTCGTCCCTCTGCAATGTACGCTTAGCCTGAAAGGAAGTTCCCAACACTGGGAAAGGGTCTCAGGAAAAATCTGCATGCACAAAGAAATTTCTTTTTCCAATTTCTGTACCATCACTCAGAAATACAGCTCTTAACCAGGCAATTGGTCTACTTTCTTATCTTTTGCAGGCCAAAAAGGCTAAAAGTAAAGATGAAAGGAAAATGTGATTGTGTGAGGTGACAAGAAGTTGATCTAATCTATTGCTTTGCAAACCACCTCCACCCTCTTCTATCAGCCCGTCCTCTGCATTCCACAGTTCCAGACAAGAAGAGGCAGTTAGTCTTTCTCCTTGATTTTATCAATGACCATAAAGAACAGGATCTAGCAAATCATGTAATCTTTTGTATGAGAATCAACTCTCATAGCCTAGTAATTCTGTCTGTTCCATGTCTCGGTAGAAAATAGATGGGGGAAATACAATTTCTCAAGGGCAAAATACAGACTTCTGAAAGCACCTCAGTGACTCTGGGGTCTGGATTCCATTGAAAACCAAAGATATTTATGCTCCTAATGCTTTTACATTTGGGACTTTACATTTCTAAGTCATATGAGTGCTTTTGAAATGGATACTGCCATAAGCCAAATTCTACTGATTCAACCCATACAGGCTCTTTACCTGATTAAAAATTGGTTCCAGTAAATTGAATTTGAAATGTGTCATTTTTACATTTGCTGACATTCCTGGGTCCACTAATGGTTGTATGTCATTGACATTCCAGGCAACTACTAGCAAATAGCCTGTAAATTGCTCTGGACAGCTAGGGAAGGGTGTTGACCCTCACCATTACTCACTCCACCCAACTCAGGGTGGCTGATCTAGGTCTTGTGCAGTGCCGGGGGTTTGTGTAGATATGGCATGATGAACCTCAAGAGAGAAAAAAGGATTCATTTAATCAGTGCAGAGCATCCTAGCTCTGGTATGTGATACAGTCTAGTAACTGATAGGTTCACGACAGTTTTGACGAAAAAGGGAGGCAAGATTTTCCTTTACGTATTTCTCTTGTCCCTTCTTTACATGTATTCCGCTCTCAAAGCATTGCACTTCCTCAAAGCCCAGTTCTCTCGGAGGCCATGATCCTAAGTGTGCTCCGATCTGAGGCTTAAATCAGGTCATCAAACCAGCCGGCAGCAGTCAAAAGGAGTGTTCCCTCTCACCCACAGCTGTGCCCTCTTGCCACCTGCCCTTGGTGGGTGCTGCAGCTCCTGTGGCTGCGCAGCCGAGGCAGAAACAGCCACTGATCCTGCTAGAAACCAACCCAGCCCAAAGGAAAGGTTTGTCTCCAGCCAGGTCAGTCCCCTGATCAGACCAAAGCATGGTGAGATGAGCACTTGTGCTGGTGTCACCAAGGCAGGGAGGAGGGAACATCCAGCCAGGGGCCTGGGGGAGGACAGGACTGCCTCAGCTTACGCTGGGTGATGGTCTCTGTGCAGCCCAGCTGCGTTCTCTTTTAGCACCCAAAGGGCTGGTGATACATTTTCATACTTTCCCAAACCTGAAAACTGAACTTTTGGGAAAGCCCACTCTCATTACAACAAAAGTGTTTGCTAATTTAATGCAGACTGAGCATATAGGTAAAGAATATGTTCCAGGTGGAAACAGATAGAGGGGATAACTGGAAGAAAAATGTGTTTACATAGGCAAGATGTATGTGCGCCTGGGTAGTTCCGAGTCAATTAAAATGCTTTCTTTTGAAATAAGTAGCAGGACCATTGAATTCAGTGTGAGGTTTGACATCGACTTCAGTGGGAGATGGATCTGAGCAATTGATCCTGTGGAACAATAGGTAGTAGTCAAAGTTGGGGTGGTTTTAATGCAGTTCTGCAGCCATATAATTCACTACATAATCCACAGCCTCACATAAAATAAGAGGAAAAACAGGCTCTCCTTTTCATGAAGTAAAATTTGGGTTGTGATCTGCCTGATTTTCACAGATAGGTTTCCAAACCAAAAACCCTGCATAAATAAACAATGTGCAGGAACAATACAACCTTTTGGAACATTAATCCTGAAGTTTAATAATGGCAACGCGGAGCCACTCACTGGGGGCTATAGTTTGTCAGTATGCTTGGCCTTCATTATCAGAGATTTTCAGCTGCAGGTACCAGGGTGAGAAGCCGAAGGGTGACGGATACTTGCTGCCGGAGTTTGCTGGTTTACAGATCCCCTCCATTGTTCCTGACACGGGGGAAGGAAGTTGTGTCCATTCTCCATTACAAAATTTTCAACTGCTTTCTGTGCTATACTGGGTTTCTGAAAAGCCAGCATGCTGCCAACAAGATCTCCGAACTCTCTGGCTTGGCCACTGTAGGTATGGTAAGTTAAAAAAATACAGAAAGTGTGACCAGAGATGCAATGTGGTCAACCCAAAGCAGTGAACCCCCCAAAGCAGGAACTCTGCCCCTGCTGTTAGGCCCAGCCGGCTGCAGAGCATAGGAAGCCTTAGTAACAGCACTGTGATGCTATTGCAGCACGCAGTGGGGCTTAAATGGTAAACAGAGAACAAGGAGAACTTCCTTTCCCCTTCTGTCCTCTCCCCAGATGTACGGTGTTAGGTTACTTAATTAATTTTAACAAGGGAATGACATTCCCCCTCCATTTGTGCCTTGTCTTGAAAGGATGCAATGTACAAATATCAGTTTCAGCACATGATCCCCCACCAAAAAGACTGCTGGGCCAGATCCTGCCAAAATCAGTAGCAAAATCTCTTCTCAGAGAGAATTGGGATTCATCTTTGAAAAGAAATAGCACAGTTCTGGGGAACTCTAATTAATCTATGAGGTACTCAATGTCTGCAAAGTTGTTCTTAGAAACTAAGATCTGGGCACCTTTGCTTGGAGGTGCTATTTATATCTTTGTATGCCTCTGCATGCAATAAAAGCCAGCATAAAAACATACAATTAGAGCAGCTTCTAATTGGAATGGCAGGAATTAGGAGAGGAGGATAACAGCCAAAGTAAAAAACACATAGGGACAAAAGCAAAGTGCTCTGTAGTACACCGCAAAGAGGATGCTAGTGCTGGAGTAAACTCTTACGCTGAAGCGGCTACTTAAAACTGATGGCCAAACAAAGGACAATTGAGGGGGGTAAATGAAAGGAGACCTTGCAAGCTACAACATACCAAAATAAAAAATCCTTTGCAAACCGTACTGCCTTTCGGGGAGGGTGAGTGGGCTGATAAGTTTATTTACACTTTTAAAAAGCACTGCCAATCCCAATTTATCAGTTACTGTCTTGTGACAATTTATTCATTGTTCACCGTTAGAAGCTAGAAGTTACATAGGAAGCATGATTGGTGATAGCTTCTCTATTTCAATATGGTATAATAGAGATAACACAGTGCCCAAAAGCTCTACAGCCGCCTTTTTGTCTGCTTTGTCTCTTTTCATTACTCTATCAGAATCTTCATTTAATATAATCCAAAAAAGCAAGGTAATTGCTTCACTTATCAGTTATCATCGCACTCGCATACTTATCATGTCAAAATTATTTATGTGGATGGCCAGGTTGATCTGGCTGCATTTAGAGGCTTAAAATTTGAATAACTGTTCTGCCAGTTAGGTTATCAAAATTGCAGCATAAGCAATGAGTTTCTTCTTTCTGGATCTTCGAGGGAGAATAGGGAGCATCTCATTGCAGGACTAGTTTACCCATGGCTGAACACTGCTCCGAGGAGACTTACAGCAGTGCTGTAGCCTGGCACTCTGGGTGCTGGGGACAGGCTTTATTTGCTAGATGAACAGTAAATAAAAATGGTATGATATAAATAGAGACAATAGAGACATAAAGGGACATTGTCAGGGTTGTCATAGGTCCCAAATTAAAATGATAATTTACAGACCTGTGCAATTCTTTCTTGGTTTGTCCCTTCTTTTGAAACATGTTTCATAGCTCTTTTTCTATATCATTTTTATTTCTTTATGGTTTTGGTAGATGGTAACTCACCTGTTTGAAAACCCCAGAGGCTGAAATAAAACAAAGCATGCAAGTTCAGAAAGTCATTTTAACAACTTTTTTTTAATATAAAAGAAATTTCCTTCAGTCAAGCTCTTGAACGCCTTCACAAAGGGTAACAGAGGAAAAAAAAAGCCTATCAGAACCAGATACAAATAATATAAAAAGATAAAAAAGAATGTGCAAACATTTTTTCCAGCGCCAGTGGTGAATTCGTGGCATTGCTGTCCTTTCATCACTTTGCTCAGACAGCCAGGAACCTCTTCGTGATAGCCCCTCACAAGCACATTGCAGAGCACTGGACATTTTGACATGAGTGACTTCTCTGAAAATTCATTATTGAAGGTGGACAATTCGTTATTCACCATTTGTCATTCTCCTAATAATAACTGTCCCAAAGATTTTGTCTTTCAGTAGGTAGGTATAGTAAATCCCAGTGACTGAGATGGCCAGTCACCCACACTGGAGACTGCAAACTGGCCCACCACAAGGTGTTCAAATGAAAGAGATTTGGAGCAATCCACAGCTCCCGGGGTAGTATTTGTATGAAAATTCGTTTGCATCTGTATGAAAAAGAAGGGATAGGGGATTTAACGTTGGAGAAGACGCTCTCCGTTTGTAAATCCTTTGCATACAGAGAGTGGCTAAGTTCATGGCACCAGGAGGAGGGAGAGGAGCAAAGAGCTTTTAGCTCTGCATCAAGCATTGTGCCATCTTCAACTGGCCTGTGTGTTGCAGTTTGGGCATTTATATTCTAAACAATCTGCTTGTCATATTCCACAGTTTTTAAGAAACTAGTTGGATCTATCAAGAGACAGTAAATGGGCCTGAACCTGAGCAGGCTCCTGAGTCACGGGCAGAAAAGACAAATACAGCTCTTTGGTGGCTATTGCTGTGATTTTTTTGCTGGATGTGAAATAATTCACTATCACAACTCACTTTGGCAATAATCACTAAAGCCTCTGAGACTTAGTAAATGTTGGGTAAAAGTCACAGCAGAGAAAAGGGCAGAGTTTGAAATCCAAATAGTAATTTCTCAATAGGTTGCAGTACCAAAATTATGTGGGCTAAACAGAGATCCTGTGCCCAGCTTAGTACTCAGGATACTTTTGCGGCTTGTGTTCCAGGGCCTCGATGATGTTTTGACCGAGCTATTTCATGTTTTGGGATTTCTGTGCCTTTTATTTACCATACACCTTAACAACAGCCTTCACATTCAGCACTCATCTCATGTAATGATCGCTCATTCAATTAGTGGCAAACAGCAGAGGGTGATGTTTGTGATTTTTTTTTTTTTTCCCCAGTCTCTGTTCCCTGGGGGGTTCTAAAATATATTTTATAAGTGTATCCGGGCAGTCATTATCCGGATCATGTTATGGGTTTTGTAACTTCACAATGTATTTGATTGAAACATCTTAACTCTTTTCAGGACAAAGGCTTGCAACGTTACAGATGCAGGGAACAGAGAGGTCAGCAGTTGACAGCTGATGGCTGGAGACACACAATCACGATATTCCCCAAGTTATTACAAAAATATTTAACTGAACAATGATGGAAGAAAGTGAAAAACCTAGTAAACATTAAAAGTAAACATAATTGTTGCAAATTTAATTAAATTCTCTGCTGTCTTTGATGTGATGGCTGATCTGTAAGTCTTTCAATTTTGTTGCTTTAATATCAGCATTTCCTCAGTCTAAACCTTTTTGAGACAGTAGCGTTTTATCTCAATTATTGCTTTTTCTCCATCAGTCTTTAAATATAATCTCATTTGCCTTTATGGATACTGTAACCCTTCCGAACAGCTTTTAACCTTTTTAAAAATCGCCTTGACCTGAGGATGCCCAAAGTTTTTTCTTTTTCTTCCTCTGTTTTTTTAATGCAATATTGAATAATAGAAATTGGACAGATGAGTGATTTCCTATCCAGAGACCTGCATGTATAGCTTAGGATGCTAGAACAGAATTTTTGTTGGAATAATAATAATAAAAAAAAATTAAAATACCTCTATCTTGCTTTCTGTTAGCAAAGAACCTTCAGCTTTGACCTCCATTTCAGTGGCAGCGTTGTAGCCTGTGCCACCACAATATTAGCTTTATCTTTTCAAAGGGAAAAAAAAAGCTTTCTTTGTACAGTAGCACATTAGCTTCAAAGAGCACTTACCTCAAGAGTCCAGCTCATCCTTCTGGTAAATTTAAGAAATACTCAGCTTAAGATTGTCTGTTTCAATCATGGATAATGTAGATAACTTTGTGTCTAAATGTTACAAAGCAAGCTTTATGCCTGCTTTGTCTTTTCTCCCCACCCTTTCAGTTTTATTTTCTCATTTAGTACCTAACGAAGATGCAGACTAATGGAAGAATGATACATGAGTACAACTAACCCTCCTGGAATTTGATTGTAAATGTAAAAGTTGCTATTCACCACGATTTGTTAGCTGTGTCTTAGGTGGCGGGGGTGGAGGACGGATCTCTCACATGGAGTACAGCACCTACAGAGTCCACACGGTGCTCTTTGCATCACCAGCCTGGCCGAGCAATTTCAGAGCTGCACTGGCCACAGCCGTGGCCCCTACATCTGCCTGCCCCATGTGAGTTGGCGTTTCCTTTACTTGCTTACATGTGAGAAAGGTACGTGCACTTTCTGCACCAAATGGCAGTGTGCACAGCAAGCAGTAACACCCTGGAAGGCTTTTCCCTGGTGAAACCTCCCATCTATATTGCCAGTCTGTGATAAGTGCCAACAAAATGGCATAAGGGTTTTCTGGTACTCTCCCTTAAGCTATCATTGCAACAAACATCCTCTCCTGCTCTTCCCTTCCTACATACACACATAGTTTGAGCATCAGCATCCAGAAACTTGCTTTCCATTGTGATTACAATTACCTATCCCAAGCAGCGATGCTTAAAATTGAACTATGGTTCATGAGAGCAAAAGGCGATACCTGTGAGCACCCTAATGTGTTAAACAACCACACCAGGTAGCATTACGTGTATCTAGCAGCAGCTACTTAAAAAGACCATCTGCCAAAAGAGGTTGGTTTCCTATTTGAAGTTCGCATACTTGTAGTTTTAAGGGAAAACAGTGGGTTTAAAAAGTTGACGATTAGGTTCAACTACCTCTCCCTAGACCCAGGCAGTAGCGTTATTGCTCAAAATAGAGCATGTTTAATGGAAAGTATAGAAAACTAGCTGCAGTGATCTTGCCCTGGATGAACACGCACAGACACGTATATAGCTGAGGATTTACGTGGAAATGTCTTTATGCTGTTGTGAATTATTTCACTTGAATTACGATTGCCTTGAATGATATATATTTTGAGAGTCTAACATTGCAAAAGTAAACTTTAACAAAAAGGGATATTTATTCTTCAGATTTAAAATTAATTTCCTGTATTCCTCTGTTTTTTTATCCTATCTAAGCTGTAACCTTATGAGAAGAAAAATGAGAAACTATTTCTTTACACTGAGACCAGTATCAGATGAAATATAAATGTAATGGTTTCTATAAATGTTAACCCACTGCAACACTCTATCCCAGAACTAAAGATCTGCAGACTGTTTTAGGTTAAGTTACTGCTCCTCTCCATGTTAGGTAATCCGATGTCATTTAAGTAAAATAAATTGGAACTACTCAAGGAATAAAAAGAGGTGAAAGTGCAAAATCTGGTTTGGATAAAAGTTTAATTCTTCAGTTCCAAGTGACATAGCCCTTACAGGAAGCAGAGCAAACTCAGACAGGAGTGGCCAAGTAATGAAGATGGATGCATCTTGTTATCAGCAAGCCATTTACTAGGGCTTGATGTAACCTTAAACATTGCAGATAGCTCAATGGCACTTGCCACTAAGCCTCTAATTAATGAATAGCAGGCCCTAAATTAACAATGTGCATTTACAGATGAATTCTGGGCACTCATTAAACGATGTTCAAATATCAAGCAGTAACTGTTAGGTTTATTCCTTCTGGATTACTGTATACAGTGTTTGTTTGCTGGGAGTTTTCACAGGAGGTTTTGTGTGCTGTGAGCCCAGGTGCGCTTCAGGAAAGGGTATAGTTCACTCAAGGAGGGCAAGGCAGGGTAGCTGTAAACCAGGCATTGTAACACCTGTGCGGCAATTTAAGAAGGATTAGAATGATCTTCTATTCAGCCTTAACTGCAGTGGGAAAAAGGGCTTGATTGCTTGGAGCTGTTCTCAGTCCTCCATTTTACATTACCCTTCTTTGCAGTATCCACACTGGTGCCTTCCAAGGCGACCTGGAACAGGACCCAGGAGGGTTCAAGGGTGGGATATGGTTTAGTAAATGCCTAGTTCCTCCACAGTCTTGTGGTGGAAGGTGGTCTTGAACACAGTGTCCCAGCTCCTTGGTCAAGGAGACAAAGAGATAGGGAGCTTAGGGTGAAATCTGCGCCTTAACATGTATGCGCCAATCAAATGATGCTTTAGAACAATAGTAGCGCTAATTATTTAGATTGTCCTATTGTACATGATATGCTTTAAAAGAAACAACAACGCAGGTATTAGAAATGTAGCAGAACATGTTACTACATCTGCTAAGTCGTATCTGTATCAAATCAGAAGTTTAAATCACTTACTGGGCTGCAGTATAATGCAAGCGAGAGAGAATGAGCCTTTCAGAAATATTGGTGTAAACTGGGATTGAGGTCAAACATACAAAGCTGGTTTAAGCACAGTCAGAATTGAATCCAAGGTCTCTGAAAAATTATACAGACTGTTGTCTGTAAATGGAAAAATAACTATGATTTCCTGGAAACAAATCCTTTCAGAGGAGTAACTTCAGTATTCAGCAATGTGAGGTTTTCTGCATTGTGAATGTTCCTGTTAATGTGCCATCCAGCTACTACCACATGATAAATTTAGCGAGACTATCTGTTAAAAAAAAAGGGCGGCTGGAGAATAAATGGTGCTTTTCTGAAAGCATCCTGCGCATCATCGTATCCCAGGACTGTTCTCCATGTCAGAAAAATTTCAGTGCAATACCAGTGTGCTGTGATGTAAAATTACTAATATGATTGGCATTTCTGTAGCATTACATACAGAAGAGAAACATCCGCTCTGAGCAGAGCTTGCTTTCAACTGCCCCTGCAAATATTTGGGGTTTGTGCGCAGGCTGTGTAAGCAGGATCCCATGCACATTCCACATCATCCAGTGCCATGCATCCAGTTCCATTTATGGGCAAAATGAAACACAGGCACTTCTTTCTATGGATCGTTCCCACAACAGCCCTTTCAAAGTTTAATATGTACAAATTTAGGAAAGGGGCGCTTCCATAGCTTCGTGCAAGCCATTCAAAACCAATGTTTTGGAGATTTAAAATTAGGCAAGCACAAACTTTTACTTAATAAAAGAGTATTCTGTAGAAAAGGTAAATGGGCTGGGATTTTGTCACCTGGATTTTCCTTTGTGATTAGGTGATAGAAGATAAGAAAAACAACTGGCTCATGCACCTTTCCCAGCTTCTTTTCACTGAACAGGACTAAATGCATACTATCCTGTACATGTGTAAGGTGATGCTCTTAGAGTATCTGAAAGTTGATTTTTAATCATTGAACAAAAAACTTTATTTGAATGAGAAAACGGTATTATCTCTCATGAAGATAAAGCTCTTCCTCCTGCTCCTGTTGTCACTTCCTTATAGAATAATCTCTGAAGCTTCCCTAGCATCCTCTCTCTTTCTCTCTACAACTATTTTGGAAAAAAAAGGAGTCCATAAATTGGCAGCAAGTATTCTTAGTTACCAGTAGATAAAGTGACAGCAACTATGGGATCTTTCCTATGCTGTGAAATGCCAGAAAAACGCAGTGGGATTTATTTAGTAGGGTGGCTCTTTTTTAGATCACTGCTGCTTATTAACAATAGTAAGAGCATCTTGCGGTCTGGACGTAGTTCCAAAAAAATTGTTAGTATGGGTTTTTTTAGAGTTTTGAATATTCATCCCTCTTATTTCTCCCATACGTGCACCATAATGTTAGTTGGCAGCATTCGAACTATAGTTTTGTATTTCTAGAACTGTCCTTACTCCCCTTTTCCAGTCACAGGAGCCAAGAACTGCAGCAGGGTTTGTAGAGGCACACATTAATTTCAGTTTAGTCCTGCAAGCTACATTCCTTTCTGAACATGTTTTAACCTGACATCATGTTCTTCCTCAAAATTCTCACAAATAAAGATGTGATTCATATAAACTTCCACTCTCCCCAGGCTCTGCCAACTCTTCATTTGCTTTTGGCAGACTTTGTGGGCACTTCTGATCCTGGACAGGAATGACAAACTCAGCACCTTTCATGTCCTGTACCACAGGCAGCGTGGCAGTGTCAGGGGACTGCAGACCACAGCAAACCCCCTTTCCGAGCAGAGTGTGTGATTCAGAGATCACGGCGCATAGGTTGTTTTAGGAATGGCAATTACTCTGCGCAGTACAGGTGGTGCAGGGGGGCTCCTGAAGTTGGCGTGGTTCATTGTGGACCAGGAGAAGGAATGGGGTTGAGTTTATTTCTGGCAAAGAGCTGCCCCACCGTGCCTGCTGCCATAGACCACCTCTGGGAGGAGTGATTTGTCCAGATCAGACTTCACCTAGTTTTCCTGGGCATCTATATCCTTTGGGAAGGCATACCTATTGGTTGATTTTGATAATGAATTTTTATTCCTTAATGCAATGAGCTATGTGTTCGCTTGAAAGAACAATCATTACTACTCCTGCCGCTTTCTTCAGACAAAAGAGTTTAAAGTTATTGTCAGGTTTATTCCTTGTTGTGTTTCTTAATGGGCCAGACTGTGCCATACTTTTTGGTTCATAGCCTGGTGAATGGGCTCTTCCCATGGGATTAAGGTGCGATTTTCTGTTGCTTTCCCTTTGGATTGTCACATGTCCCTAAGTGAAAAGCTGTCAGATCTCCAAAAAAAAGTATCTATGCCTTCTTTATGGACAAAAAAATGCCACTATACAAAATAAAAAGGAGAGGCTAAAAATCAGGTGGAGGTATTAAGTGAGGTGGAACTAGTGACCAACTATATGAGATCATTTTCCTCCAAAAGTCGTAGTGAAGAACCACTCAAAGGCCTAAAAGCTGCTTTTGCATATTTTCAAGTATAAAGTTTTCAATAAATTATCTACAAAACAAGCAAAAGTAATGGAATCTGCAGAAATAGGAGTTCCCAAAGCTCTGGAAGGATAAGATCACAGAGTGAACCAAGACAGAAAAAGACAAAAGAAATCAAAACTAAATCAAAAAAGGAAGACGAAGAAAATTAAAATGGGCTGAGCGGTAGGTGCACCTTACAGAAGCTCTTCTGTCCTTGGAAGCAGTACATCATTTACTGACGTGCAACCATGCTATCCATTTATCATAAAACCAATATGGGGTATCATGCAGACCATCTGTGAGTCTTTCCAGGGGTGAAACAGACGGCATAAATTGTCTCCAAGTGTCAAGGCAGAGGGGCCACGACTCTTGCAATGCAGCAGAGCAGCCCTCTGGCAGCAGAATGGCCCCTCTCCAACTCCCCCAGCAACTTGCAGGATGCGCTTAATCCAGTTTGATTCGTTTGAACAATGAAGTTCAAATGCATGTAGCTAGGAGCCATCCCAGGCCCAGATTAGCCACTCTGTAGAAAATCTGGATAGAAATTCTGGGCAAAAATTATAGTGTTTGTAGCAAACCCAAACATGATACGGAGAAGTGTGTAAATTTAGGTGTTTAAAATAATACCAGAAGTCTAAAAATTTGGCAGAAGTTGTCTTCTGAATGATGAGTTGGAGCCACAATGATGTTATACCTGTTTACATCAGTTGAGGGTATAACCTAAGCTGGTTTTCATATATTTTTTCCTTATTGCGGTTTACAGTGAACCTTGGAAGCCCACAAGTGAAACCTGCTTCTTTATATATGTTATTTTTTCTCTATCAAACACATTCCCTGGCATGTTACTGTAGAACTGTTTCTGTATACTAGGCTCCAGGCACAGCACTTCTTTAAAACATATACAAAACATTAGAAAGGGAGACTGTTGTCCCAGGGGCTTGGTAACAGGACATAGAGGCCTCACCTCTCATTCTCTCCTAAAGCAGGTCAGGTTTAGGCTACAGAACTGGTCCAAATCCAGCCAAGATCAGTAGTGAGATTACACCTGGGCCATGAGTGATTTATTTATTTATCTCTGAGAGCGTGTCTGTGGGCTGATCTCATTGCCTTGTGTCTTTTTGCCATTCACATTTGTTTAGCCAAATCTAAGAAATGTTAATCCATCACACTCTCTGATTGCTTAGCCGTTACTGGCCAGGTAACTCAGGTACAATCGGTTCCATTGCCAGATTGGATAAAACCCTATGCATGTGTTTCACTTGGAAATGTGCTCCATAGGAATTTTGGTTAGTACAGATCTTGCTTCTTAATTTGTGAGAGCACCATGTCAGCAAATATGTTTAAAATGTAAAGTAGTCCATATATTTACACTGTATGTTTTATGTTACACCCAATGGCTGAAGCCAAAACCATCCCAATTACCTGCCCTTGGCCCATTAGTTAGTATAAAAGACAATAATGATTTTACTCAAATTCTGTTTTATCTTTCTAAATTGATAGACAAAGATCAAGTAACCGCTCTCAGATACACAAGTTGAGATGGGGAACGTGTGGAGATGCCATTAAGGATCTGCCGGTCCTCTCTGTCTTTCCTCCTCCCTGCAGCGCACGCCGGGCTCCGTCCTACACTGAGTGCAGCCTTAGCTCTGTGCCGCAGAGCTTTCGTTTGGAGAGTCACCGAGTGCGGCCCATGGAGAGGGGAGCCAACATGAGCAGTGGGGAGAGTCTTCCTATCCCCAAACCTCTTCACCCCGTCTAATTCATCAGTCAGGCTGTATCAGATGCATAGGTATCTGATGTATTGCATTGATATATTGTATCACGTCTTATTCATTTCAGTCCTGATTAGCTCTTCAGCATAGGGAGGAAAGCTGGAAATGTAAAGATGAAAATTGCCACCCATCTTTATTCGGGTCAGCACCCATAATCCCACAGCTGGATACTGCGGAAAAGCTAATAATCTCTTTTTTAATATTGGCTGCATATTGAATGTACTCATAAGCTCAAGGCCTCTTTTTCAGGCCCTTTTTTCAGGACTTTGGGCTACGGAAATTGTTTTACTCAGAGTTGGCGTCCACAGTGCCTGATCTGCCGCCTCTGGTGTGAGAGTCCCAGCAGAGACTGCCAGGAGCCGCCGCTGGGGCTGAAGCTGAGGGCAGCAGAGCAGCACACGGTTTAGCCACAGCCAACATTCATCTATGTACTTTTGGAGCTGGCAAGTTAGTGTAAGTACTCATCAGCCCTACCCAGTCACAGGTTCTTTGATGTGTGGCCTGGAGTGAATGTCTAATATTCATGCCTCCAAATCCTTCAAACAGGGCCTAGGTTTGCCCAACAGTAAGCGCTCAGCAATTTACTTGACAATTCAAATAGAGTTGCAAAGCTGGTTCCCAGCTTCATTTCTTTTGCTCAGACCAATGGTTCTATTGTTCTTAGAAAAGAATTGTCTTTCATCACAAATAAACTATAAAATGTTCATATGGGTAGTAGAACTGAAAAGCAGTTTTCGGATACAATTGGCGTTTGCGTGCTTAGTGCTGGAGGTGGCCCTGTTGCTGAAAAATGATGTTGTCTGTGATGCCAACCATACGACAATTAACTCAGCAGAGGAGAGTGTGTGAATCCATTTCCAACCTGTTTTAATAATAGGGTAACAACCAAAATGCTTTCTCCAGTGGTTAAACCAATATTAAATTTGCCTAGAAACTTGTTTACGGGCTTTTCCACTGGGTTTGTCTATTGCCAGTGCCGTGAAGGACATCAATTTTCAGTAAGACAACCGCCTCCAGCACTGGGATTGGAAACGCCAATTGTAATTAAAACTTTTTTTTTAAGCAAATGCTTTTTGCAGTTTAATTATGGCAAGAAATGCTTCTTGTTTTCTGAGCTTCCAGACTGTTGAGCTCAGCAAAACTCTTTTTGGCATTCAGCAGGCAAGTCCTGTCCTTGCTGATGTCAGTGGTACACTTACTACTCCAAACACAACACTGGATATTCAGCCTTCAATAAAATCTGAACAAACTGTACTGCACCCAGGTTAAATGTGCTGTAAACACTGATTATTTGTGACCCGCATTTAATCCTAACCATGGGTTATGTATATTTTCCCTCTTTGATATTTGCGCTGTAATCAGCGTGAGTCACACAACCTATCAAAAGTGCAGATATAAACTACAGTCGTTTTCTATGTTTCTAAACAATGAAAACAGAAAGAGAAAAGTAATCTCACAACAGCTCAATGTTTTCTATTTTCCAAAGGCTCTTATTGGTGACATTTCTCCCTGCACTGCTGTTTCTGCAATCACATAGCAACACAACCCTTGAAATAACTTTTTGGTACTCAGTATATGAGGTTCAGTGTTAGGAGAAACTGATTCCACTCAAATGCCACCTGTTTAAATGCTAAATGGCATCAAAAGCAAAAAGAAAAGAATGACAGTCCAGTGGAGGAGGCCGCTCCCCTGTTTGGATAACTAAGTTCTCCTATTTAGCTAGCAGTCCTTTTTTCTTGAGTTTCAAAGCAAATGACAAGCAGGTGGGTGTAGCAGAGCTAACTTGGTACAGTGCCTGACCATCTCATAACTTGCCCTCCTACAGTCCTTCACAGGATTCAGGCTTGCTAAGACCCTGTTCTGTTCTCTGTTGAGACATACCTGCAGCCTCCTCAGACTGTTTCTGAATATTGCCACTTCAGCTTTTAGACTATGCATTTGAGAACCTGCTTCTAGGAGGGCCCAGCTGGACTACTTTTTAGGAATCATCAATATTATTTTGAGTAAGAAAAGCAGTGGAGAGGAAAAAAGCATCTAACATCCAAACACTCCCAAACTTGGAGCATTTCAGATCTTCATCTAAACTCTGCGGTTTGGGCTCCCCTTCCCTCAGGAAAGCATCTGCGTCTTTCTGAGCTGCCCTTTTTTCCAAGTTTTAGGCTCTCCCTAAAAGCTGATCTGCTCCTTTTGTCTTGTAACTACACAATAAATTGAGTGCGGTCCTCCTACTGAAGCGGGAGCCTCTCGTTGCACTCTTCATCCATACCACTTCAATTTCTCCCAAACAGCAAATTCCAGTTCTTCCTGATGCCAGACCAATGAGGTGGTTATCAGCTCACCTACCAAGTGCTGGCTAGGGCTGAATTCCATATTTTTGTATGTTGAGACTTTGCACCTCTGTGTAGAATTCATGTCTGAGCATGGTAGGGTTTAACTGCTGGCCATGAGGAGGTCTGAGGAAAGACCACCACAGCTAGTGAGTATCTACAGCAGCATCATTCAAGGCAGAGAGAAGTTCTCATCCAGTCAGGAAATGCAGAGATAAGGGTTGACCTTACTGAGTGATGGAGTTGACCGTCACGTTTGCAAGAGCAAAGTGGAAGTGGCCAGTGCCACGCATTTCAATTCAAATCCACTTTTATCAGTTTTGGGGTTATTCAGCTCTACAGCCTGCCTTGGGCTCGCCTCTTGAGGAAGTTTGAGGCAGGGGAATATCATTAAGAAGGAGGAATCAGAGGTTCAAAGGAAGGTGTTGAGACACATGGAGCTGCATATAGCAAGAATCAAGAGAAAGCAGAAAAGGCAATGTAAGAGCAGTGTTGTTATTTCTTTAATGAGAAGTTCTTTTAAGGAAGGTTAACTTTTCCGAGACATGCATTTTGCAATTGTATTCGAGTGTGGAAAAGGCAGAGCTCCTCTTTTTCCTCTTTTCTGAGCACAACATACCATTCTCTGTGCTTCTAAGCTATAAAATTAGCACTAGCAGCTATAATACAAAATAACCACAAAAGAATTTGCAGTCCCAAGCCTTCTGAAGTCAGTATGGCCTATTATGGATAGTCCTTGTAACACAGCCCCTGAGGGAAGCAGTACGCCTGACTGATGTTGTTAACTTTCAGTGAAAGTTTCTTCTGTGTTTCCACAGCATGTACCACTAGATTGAGTGTCTGGTTGAGACCACCTAGAAATTCTCTCATGCCAACAATTATTTTTATTCTATGAAATTTCTTGCAATTTCTTACCACAAGGTTTGTGACCATCCTAAGTATTAATGGTAGTGAGGCCAGCAGGATATACAGCGTGGTCAGATCTCTCTTCCACAGCAGCTTTGCCTTCACCAAGACTGCAGGAGAATATGATCCCTATGGGCTGATTTTGGACAGGTTTTCTGTCTAGTAAGGCAGAGAGAAGTAGAAGATGTTGTCAGTCAATGTTTAGTGGCTTCAGTGACAAAACCCATTTCTTCACTGCCATTGGTGCGTAGGGATACTGAAAGATGCTGGTCATCATTTCCCCCTAAACAGAAGTTTTCTGCAGTGTCACTCGTGTACATCTGAAATACTGAGATGAATTATACCAAGTCAAGTAAAGTACAGGTTTCGTTGTCATTACAAAATACGTGCGTAAGGTTATTATGATAATAATGCCACTATATTGTGAAATATTTGCATGTCATCTTCCATTCATATCAACTGTATAGGATGTCAAGTACATTGCGCTTGCAATAATTTTAGGAATGTAATATTTTCAAGTTCAGGAAGTTAACAACTTGGGCTTTTTGCTTTGCACGTCGTAACCTTTTATGTTATCATTTGGTGAGATGAGGTGAAGACACAGGGGCACGTAAATTGGAGACCTCAGGTCTGTGATTATGTTATTGCTGACCCTCATCACATCTAACACTACACCATGCAGCACTGCTCACAGGAAAAAAACTACCCAGAGAGAGGAGGCGAAGTGGAACTTGTTCACTTGAGAATAGTTATGTTTTGATAGGTATAAATCAGGATAGTTACACTGAAGTCAGTGTTACATCACTGAGGATTTGGTTACAACATCTTCCCAATCTGCTTTGTAGACTGAAAATATATATAGATCCAAGCTAATTTTTTGCTGGAACACCTTATATAGCATAAATCATACAAAGCAGCCCTTAAGGAGGAGGCCTTCTTAATGACTTCAGACTTACCCTCTTCCTGCAGCCACCAAAAGAGGCATGATGAATCTTCCTGATTTCTGTCTACCATAACAGCTCCCAGGTCAGGGCTCGGTGAGTGACCCGAGCACAGCCCACCAGCCATTCTACCTTGCGGCAGGACGTGGGCCAGCAGGCAGCTGGCCCAGGCTCCAGTGAGCACAAAAGGGCTGTAAGGATGGTGTTGCCCACACACAGACACCTTCCAGAGCCTGATGTGTGCTTCTCGGCCAGGCCGTCTGATACCACGGCAGTCTTTTAACACAAAAAATTGTAGTGGCTGTGGTGCTGTCAGCTCAACATGTTTGGGGAAAGGGTTTCTTACTTGAATTACATTTTCCAAATACAGGACAGAGCTGTCTGTGCTGTGATTTGTCCCGAGGAGTCTGTGAGCGGTTGTACACGCTCTACAGCACCTGCTGTAACAGGGAATGACTTTCCCATACACTAGTATAATTTAATTCATGAAGCAGATTTCATTCATCTGCTTTTTAAAACTAGCCAGGGATACTGAAAGCTGAGGCAGGCACACAAGCAGCAGCAGAACCGAGCCCTTTAAGGCTTTATCTTCCGAGACATGGCATCCCAACTAACCTTCAAGAGAATGAAGATTCACAGTGCCAGTGTCTAATAACTGTATCTCACTCCATTACAGGTATTTCAAGGCCATTCTGTGTAAACAGTGTGCATTGCTTTGTGTCTTAATCTGGAAAACAACCAAATATCTCAGTTGCAGATATATGTTAAGGTTTAATGCATCTCCTGCCATAAAAGTGTTGCTCAAGACTAATGAACAAACAAATGTTTGCTTAAACCCCTTTGTGAAAGTCAAACAAGCTTTCAACAACTATTCATGTATTTATTGTCAGATGTGAGTCATCACTTAGGTGCCTGGCCCTGTGCTGTTAGCAGCTAATGCCAATGGTTTCACAGCATTTCTTCACTCATTTTTCCCTCTTTTCACCCCCACTTCCAGCAAAAACCCATCTGGAGAGTCTCTTGTCAGTGGCAGAACTGACTCTCCTTCGGCATGGTTTGCGCTGTAGTGGCAGCCGATCCATGATCCCCTTGCTATCTATGAGGCGAGGGGGGCGTTTCGGGGCCCACCTCAGCCCTATGATCGACACACCAGCTGATTGCTTCAGTGCCACCCCGGGGATCCTGCTGACCAAGTCAGTGCAAGCACAGCCGTCTCCTCTTTTTCCTCTCCCTGACTTTCCAGGGGAGCTAGCAGGGGGTTCAGGCTCAGCGCACATCCTCTTCCAGCTGTAGATGTGCCAGCAGTGGGGCTTTCTTCCTTCCAGCAACTTGTCACTACTCCTTTTCCGAAAGTTAGCATCTCCTGCCGAGCTGCTGGCTAAGCTGTTTGTGCAGGCACTCCTAACCTGTCTCAATCACAACGAATTGGTTTACCCTGAACAATTCAAATACCAGGACTTTGCTAACCATATTTGGGGCAGTGGCCATTTAAGCAGATATAGCTGCAGCTGGAGGAGGATGGACATCTCTACCCATAGACTCAACAGTATCTGGAAAGTTCCCATAGGATTTGCCTTCCTAGTACATACTGTGGACTTAGAAGGTGGAATAAAATAGGGACTTATTTCTTGTGTTACTGGATGTCATTAAAAGTGTGTGTCAATTCTTGCTTTATTTTTTATTCTGCTACTAAACAAGCTGAAGGCTTTAAGGATATTTTTTGTTCTGCTGTGTCAGAGGAGTCTACCCAGGATGGAAAAGAAAATCAATGTTTCAGGGTTGTGTAACTGTGGGGTTTTTTCTTGTGTTGCTTGTTTCATTATGAGGAAGGAATTAAAAATCCCTCCTAGACAGTACTTAAAATATCAAAGTCATTGTTTAATGCCTTTGAGTCACTGTACAACTAATTCAATTGCACAGTGTAGTGCAGTTTCACGGTATGTGAAACACAGATAGTAGAGAGGAATGATTGGAAAGTTGAACAAACACAGCATTAGTTTGCAAAGTCTGAAACTTTCTGATGACTTCTTTTGCAATGATCCAGCACAACAGCTCATCAGCAGAAATGGAAGCAGGGACTTGTAAATCCAGAGCCCCTACCTCCTCCACGTAAGCTAAGCGAGCTGGGTTGGTGATGGCAGGAGGCTCTTCTCCCTCCTCTGAACCAGCCACTGGAGGTGTGTTGGGTCAGCACTGGCTATCAGCAGCTTTTGGTGAGGTAGATAAGGGTCAAAGCTCTGACAATGGCTGTAGCTTTGCAGGACCCTTCACCGGAGAATGAACCTTAGGCGGTCAGGGACCAACCCGGCAGAAGACTTGGCCACAAGGCACTCAGGAGGGCTGTGCATAGCCATCCTGGCCCCCTGTACATTGAAACTGGTGCTGTGTTGGGCACCCAGTAGCCTATAGGGACCAGGAGTGCTTGGTGATAGGGGAGGGATTGCAGCTCTTGAGGCACTGTCAGTGAAGGGTCATTTCGTGGTCAGCATGGTGCTACTGACTTCATGCCCAAACCTAAGAGGCGATGATACAGGAGGTCTTCCAAATATACCGGGAGTTGGTAGGGAAAGGTACAGATGCATCTGCCTGATTTGTGTGCGTCCTGTTGCCATCGTAAAGGAGATAATCCCAGATATTTGCTGAATTTATCGTTGTACCAGCTTTGTGAGGTAATGAAGCAATGTTATCCCTATTTCACAAATGACAATCTGAGGCACAGAGAGGCTTCAGCTTTGCCTCTCCTGTCACTTTAAGGGAGGTAGTAGCGATGTAGACCTGTCTGGGGCAGCCCTCATTTAGCTAGGTGTGGCAATGTTTTGCCCACAGATTCAAAGTTTCTTCTGATGCAGGCTTCATGTGGGTAGAAACAACCAGACCTGGGGCCCTATCTACTCTCTGAAAACACCCATTAGCCTCCTCATTACCCTCACCAAGATCACTGGAGCTACTATGCCTAAATTAGACATTCCCTGCCCCAGCCGCCTTACCCATATGTAGATCTCCCAGTGAAGATGTCCACACATGGGTCTGAGCTAGATGTTCACATACAAGTGAGTGCCAGAGTCTCAAACCAAGCATCTTCCACCTTACCCTTAAAGCCAAACTGAAGCCGTGTGGTTTGGGCATATCTGTGGTTGGTAAACCACCCTGTGGGAGTAAAACACACTCCTGATCGTGAATTCCTGCTTTGGTTTCATTTATTCCCACATGAAAACAAACACACAGAAGTAAGTGTATTGAAACTATCACGGTCACCATTCAAACGTTGATGCTTAGTGTTTGCGACTGATTAGTATTGCTACTGAATCACAGATATTTCCTGCATTAAGTGGTCCTAAATGATGAATGTCAACATTTTAATGACAATTGCGTTATTGTAGACAGTGGCAGTTTGGCAAAGAGAGAAGGTAGGAGTGGATTAGTCTTTAATGAACATCCTGAACAGGCACAGATAGGAGAGGAAAAGGAGCAAAAAATGAGAAGGACAAAGAAGCACACACGTGCTCATAAAAGTTTCTGACAAGCTAAAAGCCTCAGAAACAAATTTGAGTTTAAAAATGCATTTGAAAAGTTACATACTCACTTTTGTACAGCGCAACAATGGTGGAATGCTAATAACATTTAATTTCCCTTGACTTCTAACCTTCTTAACCTGCTGTGCTGCTAGAACAGCGCTGTAAATCAAAATATGCTGTATTGTATGGTGAACATGTGTATTGAGTCATTCCAGACTGCCTGGTGCTTTTTAAAAACAAAACTCACAATAGCGTTTGTGCTGTTTTTCATTTTTCATAGACCTTTCCCCTCAATCATGCTGCAACTGGTTAGGTTATGTATTAAAAATACAATATAAAAAAGGGAGAGAAGATGTAGGGGTAGACATAATACCACAGAAAGTACAGCACAGATGAATAGGCCAAAATATCCTTGACATTACTTTCCCCTTTGTTCTAAGTGTTCTTCCAATTTCAATAAAAACAAATTGGAATATTGCCTGGGGTCTACTAAATCATTAGTAAATTAAGAATCTGTTTTTAATAACATTTCACTTGTAAATAATGCATTAATTGACTAGCTTGAAAGTTAGCTTGAATGTTAGAAACTCTGGCACTAAATGCGTAATGAAAGAAGTGTGCTGTTTGAGGAGGCTGGATGGTAAATGTAACAAATTAAATATGACAGTTGATATTTGTGAAAATGGTGATATAATTAGAGGACACCTGCAGCTGTTTTCCAACCAAAACAACAGAAATTAAACATGTATAAAGTATGTGTGTCATATTTTCTCTTGGCATATTTCTTTTGTTCTCCTTAGGGCTTTTTTGTGGGAGTCTTTCTATTTTTTTCTTACCTTTTGTCAGGTCAACCAAGCATCAAGTGTCTCTTTGTCCAATGCTACCATTTCTTAGATCTATAAGTGAACATTTTGCAGAGTAAAGGCAAAGAACATGAATCTTATTTACTGAGAGCTGGAAGTTACTAAAGCACGTAACGCATGCCTAAATATATTTTAACCATAGGTGTTTGGGAATAGTCAAGAATTACACCAGGACAGCAAGATTGTGGTTCTCACCTGCAGGTAGCTCACTTATCTATTTCTCCACCCTGATGTTGATAGTCTTAGTGAGAATTTCTGCAAACTAGAAGGTGATGTGACATGATGTATAAGCATTGCAAATGTGTAGCTTTCCCTCTTGGCACGTGTGCAGTTGAAAGAGAACATGGTGCTGCCTTAGCCATCTCACAAGGGGTTTGAACACCAACTTTCTAATGATAAAGGAAAATTGTGAAGTTGTTGAACAACATAGATCCCCGTGTCATGCCACTGCTGGGAAATTGTGAAGCATATTGGTCGAAGATGGCCAAAAATGATAAATTTTTTGATCTAGAGCCAAAGATTCTGGGTATTTCAGTTCAGGGACTCTGTTCCATCTGTCCTTGCTCCATTCCAGTTGGTGTGCAAGAGAGCATCCTGCCAAAGGAGACAGGATTTGGATTTGCAAAAGCAGGAGTCTCTAGGCTGACTCTCTTCAGAGTTACAGCGTAACAAGGCAGTGGAATTACTCTGGTACAAATAAACAGAGCCTATATGGTACAGCAAATTTTACTCCCACTTAAATCCAAGTGACCATTTTGCCTAGTGTCGGAGTTAATGGGCATAGAAGCTGTTGGTGCTGGCATGAAGCACGCTGAAGTCAGTACTGCCCCTATTCCCGTGTACTCTACCTGAGGAAGGACGTTGGGTTCTTACAGTGTTGCTTTTGCTAGGCTTTGACATAGAGCAAATTGCCCGCAGTGAAAGAAAAAACAATACCAGGGCAAGGCAAGCCGTCCTCACCGCGGGACTCGGCTCTCACTGAGCCTGCTCAATGGGGAGTTTTCTCCATGGCCGAGGCACACAGAGCAAGATTATGTGGGGAAAGTCCCACTGCACCACACAACCAGCTGTGGATACTGTAAATCTTCAGCATGCCCTTTGTCAGCTGTCAGAAACACAGACGTTCATAAACAAAGGAGAGCAGGAGACCGAAATTCACTTTAAAATAAACAGTGTGGACTTTGATTTGGAATGTGCTAACAGGATAGATATGAGCCATTTAAATAAACATACCAGCCAATTGTGTCAACTTTGCTTTGGGGGCAGCGATACCTTTGTTCCTAGGGTTTGTATCTGTCTTGATTAGGGCCATGTCAAGCAGCCGTTGAGATTGACTTTGATGACAGATAGGATGTGCTGTACATGACACTGGAAGCATAGTATCGTGGAGACAAATTGTGCAATGGCTGAGAAAATCTTCACAGCTCTTTCAGGAATGGCAGAATTCTTCCCTGTGGATGCAAATGTGTACATTTCATTTGTCTTAAAGTTACAGACTTAGGTATGGCTGCTCTTGCCGGTAGCTGTTGGTATGTAATAGCTTCTGGTCTCTGCCACCTCCACCCAGTCCAACAAGTGGTCTGTTTCTGCCCTGCAGGCTCTGGGTAGCACACCCTGCGTGCTCCATTTGTTCCTATAGTGGTGTACGTGGTAATCATGGCAGGGAAGTCATCTGCCACCTACAATGACAAAGCAGTAATAAACTTTCACCGAAAGTGCACCCTGCTTTTCTTGTTATAAATCACACAAGCGCACAGCTGGTCTAGTCCCATCGACTTGCACAGCTTTCTAGATGTGTTTCCCCTTAATTTTATTTTACAGGTACTATTTCCTGCTCATAACGTAGATCTCATCTGACCAATTGGTGATGGAACATGGTACATATGTGATACAGAAGAGGTGCAGGTCATGGGGACATGTTCCAAACCTCTGCAGGCTGCTGTCAGCAGCCACTCCATGTGACTCTCCCTCTTCAGGAGCAAGATCTTCACTGAGTTAAGGCTGAGGGGCGTTCTTACTCCCTTCAAACAACCATTTTGTTGGCCTGCTCCAGAAAGAGTTCTCTCTGGGCTTTTTCATTGCTCATCAGTAGTTTTCAGGAGGCAAATGTATCAAGACCTACATTTCCCAGGTAAAAGGCATGAAGTTAAAACAAACTATCTAGCAGATACTATAATATCTACCAGAAGGAAGGAGATGCTCAGCCTCCCATTATCTTTCACTTGAACAAGACCTTTCACAGGTGTCATTCACGGATATCAAAGATGATAATACACCTTTATTTTGGCTCCTTTATAGGGTGTTTTGCAGATGCTGAGCTTCTGAGTGGGTGGGGGATGCATTACAAAGTTTTATTTATCACTGTACCAAAACACTGTAGATATTAAATTTCCCTTAGACCCCTCTGAATAAATAGCATCAGCAACAGAGGTGGGGACTCCAAAGGCTAATAGCTTTTTATGGTCTAAGGGGAACATGCATAGGAAGGTGGCCTACAGCTTGTTGCCTGTAGGTTTGCAGCAGCAAATCAGAGCCAAAGGCACAAGGAGTTTGACTACCCCTGTATTTGTTTTCTAGGGACAAGTTTGTTGGCTTAAATTAAGCCTGCTAAAAATGTAGCCAGGATTTGCCCTGCTGAAAAAAAATGCCGTGCCTATGCCTGTGTAATGTTGCACTGACTGGAAGGTTTTCTGAGCTCTATAGAGCTACAGATCAAAACACAAACCTATTTATTAAAAAAAGAAAAAAAAATTTAATATACCCGAACATAAGGAAGATGTGCTGGCTTAGTTAAATAAGGCGCAACTGGTATTATTTAATTAAAATCTCGAGTGCAGCTGTTAGGGAAAAATCTAGCCAGTTTCAGATAGAAAAATATGCCCTAATAATGTGTTTCAACATCATTTTGACACTAAACTCAAGAATAAGGTAGGGGCGAATGTTTTGTATGTGTGTGCATACATATGCATGTATATACATCTGCGTCTGTGAGAGTAAGAGAGAGAGGGAAAAGACAAATGTGTTTGAATACCTTTTCTTTATTGAGAGAAACTATAAATAAAACTAGGCTTATGTGAGCCAGTGGCCAGGAGGCTCCGAGGATGCACAGAGTCTGCTTGGAGGATGAGGACAAGGGGAGGTGATGCTGTGAGCTGCTTTCCCTGTGCACGAGCCAGGGTTTTTTGTCTTTTACCACCGAGGTGTACACAGTGGACATCTCACAAAAGAAAATGGCTTTGTTCACGGAGTGAGAAAGCATTTCAACTATGCAATTTTTCAGTTTCCGCCAAGAATGGTAAAGATGCATTTATTTTCTATAAATAATAGTTAAAACTAATTGCACTGCTGCTTAAACTTACTGGGCTAACATCTTGTTTTACCACCTAAAGCAGAGCATTTCAGCTTTTCAGAGAAATAATTGTATATATTAGACTGGCAGAAAAAAATAGCAGCTTTTGGAGGATGTTTTTGAGGAACCAGGCAGTTATGTAAACGAAGGACACCGAAACACAAAACCGTGGGAAGTTTTGGTGGCATTATTATTTTTTATTTTAGTAACTATTTATACAGCACTGTAATTTTGTATGACACTCTTCAGAGATTAAAAAAGGCAAGTGGTCAGACCCATAGTGTACTCTGCTACACATACCCTGCTACACATCGTATCTGAGTGAGGAAGGGCTGGGAAAACAGAGTTAGGCTACTTTTCTCCTCTTCCCATCCTAAAGTCGGCAATCCAGGTTTCTGAAGCTGTGTCTTGTCCTGTCCTTGCTTTATTGCTTTTGCAGGGGCAAGAGATTTTTCAGCAAGATCTCACAACCCAAGGAGTTCTTAAGGCAACAGACCTGTTTTTTCTTCTGCTCTTCTCTTGAGCAGTGCCAAGCTGACAGAGAGAGGGCTGAGGATCAGGCCTCGTGGTGGCTGTCACAGGGAGCCTGCAGCGTGCAACAGATGGATACAGGAAAGGAGGAAAACAAGCTAAAGGAGAAGGAGGGAAAGGAGGTTAAAGGCTAACATAATTCAAGAGCATTTTGTTCATTACATCTCCAGTTCGAAAAGTACCATGTATTTGTAATGAAAAAGGGTTTCGATCATATTTTGATAACGCCAGTCTTTTATTTCTGTTCATGAAATAATTGACATTTGTGGAATTTCACCCTCCTTGTAACATTTGTACAGAACAAGTGTAGGTTTTCTAAGATTTTCTTCTCTCTCTATTATTTCATGGTCTCTATGTAGCATTTATTTGGTCATTCAAAGCAAATAGTTCACCTTTTCCTAGTTCACCTTTTGTCTACAAGCAAAATTCATGTCACGTTGAAATAGATTTCATTTGCTGAGAGGCGGTGGTGGGTCCTCTGCTTTCCCTACATCCGTGGTCCCCGTGTAGGAGCTTTGCGTAGCAGTCCTGGGGAAAATCACTGGCCTTTCCCTCCCCAGGTTGCTCTGAAAGAATATGAAGTGCCTTAGCTAGCCAGCATGTCAAAAGCAGAAAGTAAGGTAAAATGGGCTTCCAGGGAGGATCTGAGGGGGAAGTAGGGGGGAATATTTCAAGCAGAGAAAGGTAGGCCTTACTCCAGGGTTATTGACTCAAGTCTGAAAGTCACAAAGGTGAGAGTGGGGAAAAGAAATCAAGCCACAAAGTCTGTTTTTTTCAGTGGCTCTAGTCCGTATGAAACAGCAATGGTGTATGAGGGAGCTAAATAGTAGAGGAGAGAGGGGGAACCAGAGAAGGAGTCAGGCGAGGGAGGAGGGCTAGGTCAGTGCTAAATGGGAGCCCACAGGAGGAGGGAGCCAGCCGAACAACTGCCAAATGGGCACAGGAGAGTGCAGGCAAAGGAAAACTCTCCCTCCAAACTCTTCCACAGTCGTGTTGGCTTTCCTGCTCTCATCTGTGAGACCTGGAAACAGAATTGTCACGGCTGCTGTTCTGCCCTGCCTGACCATGTGTCCTCAGGGATCTCGAACCATGAGGGATCCACGTGTTGCTCGGAGCCATTGCATTGCACATGGGAGGCTGCCACCAGGAGCTCCTCAGGCTCTGAGTAACGTCCCTCCCATGCCTCCTGCTCCTCCCGGGCACAGTGGACTGAGTTGAAAAGCCTGAACGCTGAATATGTTTGCTCTGGGCGATTTAAATTAAACCCTTGTATGTTATTTAAGGCATGTTTTTGTATTTTATCCACCGCCTGAATCTCCGATGCTGCAATATTCGCACAGCTCTTCATTCTTTGGGGAGCCAGACGCGGGTTTTCCCCAGTGGCACAGTGATAGCTTCTGATCCGCCAGCCTCCCGCTGTCCACTGTCAGTGTGGCTCACAGTCACCGAGTGGCCCGAGGAATAGCTGGCACTCAAGGACCTCCCCCCAGTGCCCATAACTCTGAAACTACATGACATCTTAACCTTTATGAAATTTCTTCAAGACAGCGTTTAAAAAACACCCAAATCTTTCCTGACCTTTACATTTTAGTGGAGGGTTCTTTGTTTTGTTATTTTTTTAAATTGATGTTCCTGTATTTTTTTCTTTAGCTGTGGCATTTTTAAGCTAGTTCAAGAGGAACTTTGCTTTGCCTTTCCCATCCTGGTTGAGCCCAATCATTAATCACAAAGGGAAAACACTTCGGACTCAAACCTAACTTTATAATGTTTTTATGTTTGTGACATTTTATCTTGCTCAGCCAGTGGGAAGTTCTTATCCTTTTAATTTATAATCTGTTAGATGTCAATTTGACTTTAGATGCCGACTTCCTTGGTAGCCTCCCATCCCCATTCTCACCCTCACCATGCTGTGGCTGGGTGATTGCGTATCAGCTGCGCAGATCATTCAGAGAATCTCCCAAGGGGATCAGTGATTGCTGCCCTGGACCATCAGGAAGCTGACTCCTTTTCATGCGTGGGAAATCAGGGTATCTTCAACAGAAAAGCCAATGGTGCAATTTGATAGTAATACACTGCCTAAATCTAGGATTAATCTGTTGAGTACTTCAGCAAAGCTGACTAACACAAGAGAGGAATTTGTCCTGGCATCTTTACACAAAACTGTGAATATTTGCAAAGGAAAACAGAAAACTTGAAAGAAAGCATTCTAGTTTTTTCTACGGCACTTGCTCTTTTTAATGTAAATAGAAACTGTATATCCTGCAGTGCGCAGCATTCTGCTATAAGACCTGGCTTTTTACGAAGGGGGAATTTTTCACATTCATATGTACTCTTTATCTAGTATAATCTCATAAAATCTTCCATGATATCAGGCAATTAGAACATTCAAGGCTCAGAGTCTAAATACTCTGTAGTGCTGCTATAGGATTTGTTTATATAGTATTGTTCTGTTGCAAGTAGAGTACAACACTGCCACAGCTTTGTAGGCACAAAGATGAGTTCTGCTAAGCCTGTCTAAGTCTCTGCTCTTCAGCCCAAAAAACTGAAGGTCAGTTCAAAGCTGCTTGTTGAGGGAAACTAATCCTGCAAACAGTACGTTTGCTGGCCATTATTTCCAAATCCAAACTATCTTATAGTCATGAAATGGAAAGTTTATGGGGAAAACAAATGCTGCATTTATTACTCTGATGCAACATTCATAAAATATATTTCATTGGGGGGGAGTTTACACAGGGGGTAATGAGATTTTTCCTTTATACATTATTTATAGCTGCTTAATCCAGGTGCTGTAGGTTATTTTTTTATCCCTCAGTTTCACAGCTACAAAACACTTCAGTATTTCTAATTTATTTCTGCTTACAATACAGATGTTCTCAATTGTGTCTCTAACTACATTTCAACTGTTATGATCGCTTTTATTTGTTTGTGTCACTGTACACTTAGAGGTTGAATGTGCAGTACACAATAGTCAGGTTCCGAGCAGCCTGTAAAAAGCCTCTGGTGATTTAGTCACCAACAAATTAAACTACGCCTAACAGTAATATCTTTATCATTAGTGGTTTTAATCTTCAGATGATTTCCCTGCAGTTTATATTGCTCTGTGCATGGGCTCTTATATCTTCGCATAAAGGTTTCATCCCTTTAAACAGCATTTTTCAAGATGACCATTTGGAAACAACATTTGGAGGAACATTTGGGTTGCATCCTCTAACTAAATTTCCAAGCTGTTGGTAACGGACTAAAGAAAATGTGGTCTGCACTGAATACTAAAGAGCTGCAAATGTAAGAGCCTTGAAGGTTATGTGTAAATATTGACATTTTTATTTTATTTAGCATACAAAAATGAACTTGCAATGTTGCTTATCTGATCATACAGCAATGACCGCATCTGCATCGTCTGAGATCTATTCCTCACACTTCCGACTTTCATAGACGTTCCAGAGTTTTCCCATTGAGGATGTTATTGATGTCCCTGATTAGGCAACAGATATCTGGGGATTGAGTGTCCATATAGGAACATGTCAACCAAGAGGCAACAAATGGAAGTAGAGAGAAAAAAAATCCTTTCATCTTCAAAGGCCATGCTATATGTGCAGATATGGGTCCCAATAAAACCATTAAGGTCCTTTCCTGAGTCGTGTAATGGGACTTCGGGGCATTCAGCATCCAGCAAAACAAGGTCTTTGGTTCATCCTAGAGGAAACATGGAAAAATAACTGTAACATTACATATACCCCAGCTGTTCTTTGCACTTAGCCATACTGCCCTTTCCCCTTGAGTGTGAGTGTGTTGTCATTTCTTTTTTAACCAGAGATTTCTGTGGAAACCTCAGGGTCTGCATATTTGCACGCTTTTGTCCTAAAACACTGGAAAAGACTCCGATGTGCAGATAATAAAGCCTGCAGTTTTTCAGGGCTCTTGTTTATACTAAATCCATTTATATGTTAAGTACTAAGATGGTCACTGCACAGTTTGCAATTCCAAGGCACGAAACATGAGGACCCCACAGCATTCCCCTTAAATCTAATCAGAAAGCCATGAGATCTTGGCTGCTCACACTACCAATCCGGGTAACTGCTTCATGAATGGCACTACAGTCACCAAAAATCCCCAGTAATGACTCGAGAATGCATTACTTCTCTCCCTGGGCAGCCTAACCTGAACACCAACACTATCGGAAATTTTTCTAAAGTATCTGCTTCCCCTTTTTAATACTCCTAGTTCCTGCATGAAACCCTGGCATGCTGTTTGCATCAGCTGGCTGCCTCTTGTGCTCCTCTGGGGTGTCTCAAGGATTTTTTTTATCTTTTTTTATTTCCACATGTGAGAGAAGGATTTAATAAATTGCAGAATCATAAATTTCATTGAGGGAGAGGGAGGAAGAACAGTAACTTCTTTGTGCTATGTGGAAACTGTGCAATTTACATAAATATTGCCTGTCTCTTTAGCAGATAGAGTAATTAAGAAGTGACCGGCATGGCTCTTGTTTGGTCATCCTCCCTGTTCTTGTATAAACTTCATTTAATATAGCCTTGTTTTTACTTATTTGCCAAAGAGTTTCTGACTCTCACAGTCCCCTGTTTTTATTGGACACAGTGGTGAGCCTTACCAAGGGGAGCAACTCTGCCTACGGAGCCACTTTGCCCAAATTAGAGAATACGTCCCTGATTCACTTTTCTTGAAGAAAGCCAGGCATCAATGCGCTCAGGCCAGCATGCTTTTGGCAGCTCATGCAAAGTATGGAGAACACATGTAATTTGTCCTTTTTAATTTATTCTTCTCTGCCCTGCAATAAAGTAAGCAGCCTTATCCTCTATTAGTCAAAGCTTCTGAGAAGTCTCCCTCTGTGCTTCCAGAACAGTCCTGCAGTGACAGTGTAGCACCGTGGAAATAAAGGACGAGAGACATATGCAAATGATGAAGTCTGCTTCTGAAAGAGATGAAGCCATCTCCCTCGCCAGCGCAGTATGACTAAGGGCGATCTTGTGGTGGCTGGTGGATACATGCGTCTATGTTCGGTTTATGGCTTCTAGCTGGGCTCGTGGATAGGCTGCATTGCAAAACTGCCAGGGCTTTGTCCCATGCCACCCAGCCAAGGGACATCAGTAGATTGCTAACCTCAGTGATCATTTAGTCACATGAACTGAGAAAATTAATTCCCCCTGCTTCTCTATTTGGGGGTGGGGGAGGAAGTGGAGAGTGGAAAAATCTGCAAGGACTAGGGAAAGGCTTTAAAAGGAGCAATAAAGACTCAAGCTTTTGGAAGAATCAGCAGCTTTGGACATGAGAAAGGATCAGGACAGAGTGCTTTATAGCAGAAAGGTTCCACTTAATGGTGGGACTAACTAAGGTCAAAGAAAGCTGATGTGATGGGAGAGAGGCTCAACAATTAAGAGGAGAGCTCTGAATCGCAGGCAAAAAAAGGATGGACATCTTTAAGGAAGCTAATGTTACCCAAAATGTTGCTGTGAATTTGGAAAATAAGTGTGGAATTTATTTGGTTTGCATTGACTTGTGCGTCTCTCTGCTGTCTAAGTGTAATTTTATTTGAGGGGCTGAGTGCAGCTAAGCTGCATACTGTCATATTGCAGAAGAGGTAACAAGCAAGATCCTCCACCCAGTAAATATGCCAGAAGGGCCTGGAGCAGAAACAGTGCTGCTGCCTACCTGTATCTCATAGAAGCTTAAAAAGTCACTTGATGTACTGTGACCTCCTTTGGGGGCTTGCATTTCAAGAAATACAGTCCAGCTGGAGAAGGAAGCAAAAAAAAAATAATCAGACGTCAAAAAAAAAAATTGATCTGTAAGGAATGATTGAATCATCTAGGGTTGTCTAACCTAAACAAGAGGAGTCTTAAAGAAGATAATGGAGGTTTTCAATTACATGAGAAGCACTGCTCCAAAGAAAAGTCGAATAATCCTTTCTTATATTCCTGGAGGAAAGTAAGTACCAATAGGTTTCAATTGCAGTGAGCAAGATGTCATTTAATCATTAAGAAATACTTGGTATTCTGTTAGGAATCTGGTGGCATACTGCAATAGATCTGGGAGGAGTAGAGTCTTTGTCCCTGGACATCTTTTTGAATAGGCTGGACAACATCTGAAAGTAATAACAAAGACATGGTAGGGCCTGTGTTTACCTTGTGAGCCTGGTCAACAACAGTCTGGTGAACTGAAACCCAGTGAGCACCTAGTGAGTAAAGTCTAGCGAGAGACAAATGGATTTGGGTCAGTTTTGTAGCCAGGACTCCAGGATGAGGTAGGAGGCAGTAAATCCCTTGTGCATTTTGACAATGGGAATCTCTCTTGACTTTGAAAGCAGATTTTTTTCAACTCCAAATGCTTTTCCCTTGCCAAACCCATACACTACCTTCATCTTATCTAGAGAAAGCCTCAGCCAACTGGCTTTCATCCATGTCTTATCTCTGCCAGACACAAGGAAGCTGTAACATATGGCTTCAATGAAGAGGAGACGTAGAGCTTGGTGTCATCAGGATATTGATGACATCGTAGCCTATGCCATTTCACAATATCCTCTAGTGGTTTCATATGGGTTTTGAATAAGAAGGGTAACAGTACTGAACCCTTTGGTACTTTAAGCTGTGAGGCCTAGGAGAGAAAAAACATTTACCCGTGCTTCTGGGATCTTCTTGACAGAGAGTGTCAAGAACACTTCAAAGACTCCCCTCTCTTGTCAACCATTTTGCCATAGCAGCAATGCGTAACAACAACCAGGAAGCAGACATCATGTCTGGACTTTGGTCTGACTCAGGTGCAGTGTCAAAGCAAATGAATTAGGGATATTAAGATAAAATAATGTATTAAAGAATGTATGTGTGTGTATGAGGGTCTGTATGAAGTCGTGTAACTGTATCATGACAGAAATTTCCCACCTTTCCTGTAAAACTGCTAACATAGCTACTCAGAACTTATAATCTGACTATTAACTGGAAGAATAAGTTTATACGTAGTTTAGGAATTTTAGTCCTGAGAGCTGTAGAGGGAGAAGATTCTGCACAGCTGATCATCTGCAGAGGTCTTGAAATTTCGAGACCTGCCCTAATGGATCGGGGGGACAAACAGGTAATCGCTTAGTTGCTTTAATCAACCAGTGGAAGTAACAGGTGAAGTGATGTGACCCCTGAGTGAAAAAGAGAGGGTAGGACCCATTGATAAAGACACAGAATGAGGGAAGAAGATATAAAATCTCACTTCAGTATTAACAATTACTCTGTAGGCAGACGTGTTTTTCCCCCCAGGCTTACGTCCATCTGGAGCTCCAACCTGCGCTGTGCCAAACGAGATTTAGCTTAAATGCCCAGTCATTTATTTGGAGTGTATCATCGATATACATCTTTCGTTGGTATAAGGATTTGCTAATAGTGATTTATATGGTATCTAGTCTCAAAAAGCCTTTGCTTCTTATTTAAAAAATGTATCATTGTATTGTTCAGGTTTTGCATTCCTTTTTTTTCTGCCATCAGTGATGAGAAAACCACACTGAAATGACTATATATGCCTGTCACATGCCTCAGATGTAATAACAGAAGTAAAGTGAAATAAGTACTCCAGAATCTGGTTGGCTCACCTTCCTCAGCCATTTCAACATGACCACAGGGAGGGCATCATGAAGTCACCAGATGCCCCACTGGAAGACTTTACAAAATAAAGCCCTATTAGTAAGCCATCTGACCTTTCTCCCTTCCCTGCTATGATATTTGGTGGACAAGACATAAAGCATTCCAGTGAGATGTTCAGGCCTGAAAAATGGTGCATTTTGCACCAAAACCATGGGTGCTGACAGGTGCCTAAGCAGAGGAGAAGCTGGATGAGTGAGGTGTTGAAGTTGGCCCACCACTACCATCCCACCAACATTAAAGAGAGAAAGGTGGTTCGACATACAGGAATTGTTGTAGGGCAGGAAGGAAGCAAATTAGTGAAATCCATCTTATTTTCTCATAACACAAATGCCAGCTGAGCTGGAGTGATGCTGTGCAGTAGATTGCAATGAAAACATGCAGCCTGTGATAAGCTGACAGGAGCTGGACTGAACATAAATAGCTTAGAAACATCAGTGGGTAAAGGCAAAGTTTTTGGTTTTGTGTTTTAAAAAGACATATTTGCTATGTTTTGCTTTTCAGAATACGACACGTCGTGTTAATGCCAGCAACTATATTTGTAACACCTTATACTTCCCATGTGTCAATTTTCTGTCCTTATAAATGTATGTTCTCATTTTGTTGAGCTATGGGCCCATTATAATTATCGTTAGAACTTTGTGACCAAGGAGATTAGACTTTCTCAGCATGACTAACTGTTTTCTAAAGAGATCCTGGCTACACTGGAGTGACTGTGCTGACATTTGCACAGATGGGCAGATGGTGCCTGGGACATGTCTGGTTGCAGTGCAGACCTGAAGATCCTAGTTGAGGAAACCGAGCCGCTCTGTTTTGGCCTGACTTATAAGAAAACTGCTTCGCAGCAAATGTAGCCTGTGTTATCCTTTCTGCTAGATGTAATGGAAAAAAAACCAGTTAGCCACCGGAAAACAAGCCCACAGCTAAAACGTATGTTTTGGCCAAAGGCCATAGCGATTTGTATCAGATATCCATGTGTTTGTTCCATACCAACTAAAACCATTAAACTCCTTGGGAAATGCTGAAGAGGGCAAACATCCACAAGTCTGATTGGCTATGGGAGGTTATAAGATGTATCACAATTGATAAATTGTGCTTGAAAACCATGCAATACAAGAACAAAAGCTGAAATGGTGTAACTGGGAAATGGTCTTCTAGAAGTGGAATCTGAATTTTTGTTTCTCCTTAGAGTCACTTGTAAATGTGGAATAGTTCCCTTGCTCTCAAGAGAGAGATTTCGCATCGAGGCCAGCTGTGGGAGTCAGTAGATGTTGTTGGGTACACAGAGAAACGCTATCCTTAGGCAGAGTAGGCGTGGCACGCTTTGGAGTACTTGGGACAATAGACTGATTCAGTAAAATCCACTTGTTCCCAAATTCCAATTCTGAGAATGAATCACATAATTTTCTACAGATAACTGGCTAATGTCCTCTGACTGTTGAGAAGGACTTTATGTCCTACTTTGAGATTGACAGCTAAATAATTATAGTGGTTTTCAGCTGGGGGAGTTGTCATGGTCTGGCCTGCTGCATCTACGTGGCAGGACCCTTGGCATACGCTTTGCAGCCCTGGTACTGACTTCCTGCTATGGACTTTGTGTTTAACTTCCGTTATTTCACTTTAAACTATTTGGGAAAAACTCACCTGTGTGACACTGTTTTAGAAGTGCCATTTCATGGATACAGCTAATGGAATTTATGCAAGTAAAATGCTATTCCAGAAGTCCTGTGATAAGCCATTCAGACTAGAAAATCACTGATTTAGGACATAAGTGGGTAAGATGGCAAATTTTGTCATGTGTTTGAAACTGGCTTATGCATATACTGCTTTTTCATCTTCAGTCAAGAGCGTTGTAGAAGCCTTCAGCAAATACAGCTCTCTGTTTTAAGCACCAACATCATAACAGTTTTTACATTCTTGCTCTGCTCTGCTCTCATGTAGTCCTGGAAGAGTTCCATGGACTTCAAGGGTCAAGGCAATACTGCAATTACATAGAATTAGAATTCTTTTTCTTTAGCAAAAAGATTTGGTAATGTAGCAAAACCAAGGGACCAAGGCCAGCTGTGGCATAAACAGTGATTTTACTTCTCAAACCACATTCTTAAATGGTGCCAGTAAACCTGCTGTGTTCTAAAAAAATCCCTTTTTGATCTCTTTTGTGTCAATAGCTTAGATAAAAGGGTTGGAGTGGCAGCAATAAAAAGAACTATTAAAGATCTTATATGTGGCACAACTATTTTACTTTGTCTTTTCTTGTTAACTGCTTTTCCTGCTTCATGCCCATTTCTGCACCTTCTTATGTGGAAGCTGAACATGGCCAAAGACTGGCTATACTTACATGAAGATACATACATAAAAGGACATTTGAATCATTCACCACTTTGCCTATAGATCTGAGAAGTTTAGATCTCCAGCTAGGACAGAGGTAACCTTTGAGGTATAAAGGTAGCTGAAGCAGGTGGGTTCAATGAGTTGTGTGTAGCAGCTGGGAGCAGAGCATTGAGATAAACAGGCATGTGCTGGTTCTTGTAATTCAGACAGAAAAGCTTTCTCAGTGTTGCTGTGTGCTGTAGAGACGTATCTTGTAATCAAGGAATGATTGTCCAAGTCTTCCAACACGCACTTCTGTAATGAAGCGTTTAATAGTGGGATTGCTGTGCCTGCAACCAGGCTTTCTCGTTCTGTGACTTTCTGGGATCAGCAAGTAACTTTGTGATGCCTGGGGAGCAAATTCTCGGCTGCTGCAGCTCCACCATTGCAGGTTGCTGTTCTTCGGGACTGCGGAGGAGTCCCAGCTCTTTCCAGTTCTGGAAGCAATGACTAGGAACTGCCCTAAGCCTCACCTCATCACATGTCACTGCACTGGCGTGTGCCAAGAGGTAAAGTAAGCAACATAGAGGGCATCTGGAAAGAGGGGAGACAGGAGGAACGCGATTTGGCAGGTGCTGATGCACAGCACGTTTTCAGGAGTTTATTTTGGAAGTAATTGTTTGCTACATAACCATGCTTTAGCTGCAGTGGAGTATCTCCAGCTTCAGTAATATTTTATTATTATTATTATTAAAGATAAAAGTGTATAATACTTATAGGAACATGGTGGTGCTCCTAGCTAAGATCCATTGTTCATTAACCATTCAGACATTGTGTGATTTTACAAGGGATGGGCTTTTAAGTGGTTTTTCCAAATACATGTCATTCTCAAACACACCCGTTTTAATTGCCAAGAAATTAAGCTGCAGGAAGAAGAGTAGTGTTATCTGGTTTGTGCATAGGCTGCCTCCATCACACTAGTGCATAATCAAAGAAAATATAATTACAGCTCTGCAAATTTGGGGGCCAAACCCGCAGTCTAGTCTGTTCCTCCACTGCTCACATAAACAGATGAGTCCTCGGGTTTTGCTTGGCTAACAAGTACCATCCTGTAATAACAAAGAGGAAATCTATGCTAGGATTTAGATCAGCTGCTTTTATTAAATCTAATAGACTAACTGTCACCTGGGTATCAAGTTATTCTCCTGAACTGCCTGGAGCTCTACCAGTCTTACATTTCAAGACTGAGATCAGAACCAGATCCAGTCTGCTGCAAAATGAAGCAGTTATGTCACTTGCTGGTAGTGAGGAATCAGTTATCCAAATCTTAAGTCTCTTTATGTCCAAGCTGAATCTGTACACTATAAATACATTCCGTGGACTCTATGGGGTGCTCATCTAAATATGCTCCACAGTGTTTACTAATAAGACTCTTTTCTTCTTCGTGCAGCTTGTCCTCAAAGTGGGATAGATGTTTCTGCACTAGCATTTTGTTCTGTTCCTATTAATACCATTTTAAGTTCCAGGAAGAATAGTGATCTTTTATGTCTTACAGAACTATTATAAATATTCACAAGTTCAAGGTCATGCTGTCTGTAACCACATACCTTTAAATCCAAATATTTGAGGTGGGATTTATGGGAGGGAGGGGTTAAGTTTACAGCAGAGTTTCCCAAACGAGGTAGAAGGTGCTGGGAGGGAGAGGTGGAAAAGCAAATGATCAATTCTGCTTACAACGTGGGGACATTGTACTGGGGAGGAGACGGCATGAATGGAAGAGTTCACCTAGGAGAGATGCACAAGGCAGAGCCATTTGCAAAGTGCTGTTTTACAGAACTTGGAAAGGTAAATGCATTTATTTGTAGGCAGTAGACTAATTTGTATTGTTTGGCATGAGCTGGCTCCTAGTTATACTTGACTTCACAATGTGTTTACAGCATTCTCCTTTAAGCTATCAGTTTAGCGAGGTGAGGCAAGGGAAAGAAGACATACCCGTTCCAGTAGTGCTACCTCAGAAATCCCTATGCCCTGTGTGAAAACGCTGTGTACTTCTTGCTTACCAAGTGGTTTGAGTTAATACAAGGGGACTCAATGTTCTAATGTTAAATGCCAAGGGAGCAATACCTGAAAGGTCTGAGACTGAAGCATCAGACTACACAATTTCCTATTTACTATATACTGTAGATGGTATATTTAGTAACTAATCATCCAACCCAATAATCTAAAATAGTATTTGACAAAAAGGTCAAGTATTTAATAGTAGGGCTGGGAGAGCCATAAAAATCTATAAGAAGAATGCTCCATGGAGCAGCCAGCCAGATGCAGCTCCCGGCTCTGTCATTGTATCTCTCAGTTCCTCCTCTCATTCTATAAAAATGTCACAGTCTCTTAAGCTCAAACGATTCCATACGTTTTTCTGCTTCTGGAGGATGTAACTCTATGGAAAGCTCAGTTCCCGGTTGCCAGACCAAACAAGCAATGTCTCTGAAAGTTTCCTCTCTTGAAGTCTTCTAGAGCTTTTCAAAAAGTGTCATGGTTTATGAAGTAAACAAAAGTTCCCAGGAGGACATGTAAGGCTCTATATTTTATGGAAATCTCATTAGAATGAGAGAATTTTTAAATTAAATAATTGCTTTATAAAAGTTCACAGACTTTATGTTCCAGATCTGTTAGCCAAATGGATCTCAGCCAGAGGGGTGAGAGGGAGTGAGCCCTCTGAAACTGAAAGCTGGGGTAAATGGGCCCAAGTTTCACAACGTTTTGGAACTTGGCTAACACATTCAGGGGCTAGAAGTAGCCACAGCGTGCTGCTGATCTACAGAGCAACCTGGGCAGCTTCAGCCCTGTTTCAGAACCTCATTTCCCCTGTAAACCATAAAAAAACCCCACAGAAACAGCAACTGAGACTAAATGCCGTACTTGGATCCAGACCGCAGGACACACGTATCTGATTTTGTTGTTAATACTGTCCTCCCTTAGCTCCTGTCTCTCTGATACCGTTCCCACACTCTGTTTTTCATGACTCCCTTCGTAACTGTTGGCAGTTTATTTTTCCTATCGTCTTCTTATTTGCCTGCAGGAACCGCAGCTATTTTACTTCTGCTCATGGGAACCCACCTCGGCTGTAGCTGTTTGAAATAACATGTCTCCTTGCTGCATCTTCTGGCTGAAGAAACTGCAAGGAGAAGTGCTGTCATGGCCAGAAGAACAAACAGATGATCAGCCCATTCCTGTGACGATTTCTGTAAACCCACATGGTTAATAACAGGTTTCTTGTGTTTGTTTTTTTGGTGGGGTTTTTCTTTTTTTTTTTTTGATCGGCAAATATATACTACAGGAAAGGGGGGTATTTGGAAGAAAAAATGGGACACACCTTTTAATTCTCATGAAAGCATTATCATGGGAAGCCTTCTTAAAACAACAGAGTGAGAACAAGTTAAATATTTTGTTTCAAAGGGATTATCCCTACCCAGCAGGGAACAGCTGGCATAAAGCGTTGATCCACCTCCTATCGCAAACACGAGCCAAACTCCCGTTGATTTCATTGGTACAGAATCAAGCCCTTATTAAGTCCATGACCAGCTTTGCACAACTTCTGTCCCCGTCTGCTTCTCTTACACATAGGCCTGAGCCTCTCTGACCCCGGGGAACCCAAACTGAGGGGGGCTGTAGTGAAACTGAAAGTATTTTAGGAGGTAAATGAGTAAAATAGTATAACGGCTTTTTCAGGATATATCCCCTCTGACTTCAGTCTAGTCTTTCTGTCTGGGTAGCCAAATGACAAGCAGCAAGATGTATCCAGCATCTCCACTCACTAAAATGAACCAGCTCCTTCTTTTTTCTGGCTTAGCGTGGTTCCTCTCTAGGTTGTGTTTCATTCCTTCATTGAGCCACTTGAAAAGGATTGTTTTCTCATGGTATTTTCAAGTTTTGTGTGTAGTTATGTTGCAGTGTATTTAGTAAAAGAATACCAGTTACTGAGATGCGTTGAAAAACGTCACTCCCAGATCTAGGAGCGGCCACAGACTTCTTAGTCTCTTTCCAGAGTATTCACATCAAGGCATATATGTATGTAGAACTGTTTAAAGAACATACATCAATTATAAAAAACCCTAGACATTAGTTAGGATCCTAATTTCTGACATTGACAGGCTTCCTGTCACCAGCATCAGTCCCTTCCTGGTTATATTGTTGGAATGTGTTTCTGCTAAATGGCAGACCAGGCTGAAACTATTAGTGCCTAGGAATGGGGAAAAAATGTAATAATAAGTGATTGGGTTATTAAGAGCCTGATTGTATGTGACAGTGAAAAAACTGGGGTTGTACCCTCATATGTCATCTGAAAGTTAGTACTATGAACAAGATGTTTTCATATCCTTTCTAATACTTTGAGATAGATCAAAATTTATCATAGCTATCTTCATTTTACTGAGTTAATAATGAATGATCAGTGAAACATTTTGGAATAGGAAAAGCTAGATGATTCATATAACCTCTGCTGTGAAAGGTTTTCAAAGTTTAGAACGTACAAAGAGAAGTAAAAGTAGCTATATCTTTTGCACGATATATAAAAGCCAAGAAATTATGTAGGAGAGCTGAGAAGTTTTAATTGAATAACACAGTTTGTGAGATGGTCATACAGGTTTGATTTTTTGATAATCAAATTGAGTTTCATTGTTCAGCATTTGCATGAGTTCTCAAACAATGAAACTGTTTTCGTGGACATGTCTTTTCACTGAAAGACATCCTTTGATGTGGTGGTGTGACTATGCGCGTGTTGTATAACTGCGATTTTTAACTCCTGGGGAAGGTGCTGGGTAAAAAGCTGTGATTCTTCTTCTATGTTAGAACTGATAGAAGATCCAAGATGCGAAAAAGAGTCCAAAGCTCATCAGTTTATGGATAACAAGGAATCCAGAAACTTTGCCGTAGCATTCCTGTTATGCACACACCTCTGGTAAGTCTTCACTAACAATAAAGGGCCAAATTCTCTGCTGGACTAAACACCACAATTTCTTTGGTGTCTGCTGAGCTTCCGCTACCTGTTTCAGTGGGTGCTGTACTAAAAGCTGAAGTACAGAGACATCTGTTTATCCCTCCAAATTGTATAGTTAATGTTTGGAGACTTTTTATCTTTGTGCCAGTGCACAGAAAGAAGTATAATATGATGCATGCATGACTTCTTCATAAAGCTTCAACTTTTGGAGCCTGTGAGTGGGGAATTAAGTATCCCATTCAGGTAGATTATTCTCTAATTGTAGTTGTCATTCCTATTGCATCATTTTCATAAGTGTGTAAGGCTCCTGATGGAAAGACTGGACATGCTAGACCACTGTTCGGGACCAGTATTGTAGTCCCTGTGCTTTTGTATTGTTAGAGCTGCTTCTTTGGAACTTTCCGGCTAGGTAAAAACCTGAGATATTCTAGGTTATTCTAATTATCAGGAGAAATTGTTGGTGAAAAAAGGACAAAAGATCTGGCTTTCTAACCACAGGACAGGTCAAACAACTGGAAAAATAGAATTTTACCCCATTGCCTCTGAGACCTCTTCCAGCCAGAGTCCGTTCCGTACCCTCACCCTTGGCCTCTCATAGGAGTGCAGTGCCTGCATGCCCTGCTGCCTGCCGTCATTTCTGCAGTGCTGCTGTGGCTCTTCTTCACACCCAGCTCTGGGGGGCCCTCAGTGCAATGCTCAGAAGATACGCTTCTCTCGGAGCTCAAGTCTCCCATCAGATTGGCCTTGCCTTTGCTATGTGCAATGACATGTGCCTGCACTTCGCTTTGAAGGCTGAGGATCTTCACAGAGGAGTCGAGTTGCTCCTTCCCATCTAGTGGAACTGAAAGGCAGTGACTACAGCCACCAGCTCTGACATTTCGTCCATCCGGTCCTACCTGTTTTCTGTCAAATTTATTCCCCTAACTCCCTGCCATCATAAAAAAGCAAGCCTGAGAAGAGGAGGAATAAACATAGAGTGGTTTAGAATTGTGTACTAGGAATAATTAAACTTTTAGTAAGAGGCTTCTGTCATTTCTCTATTTTTACTCGCCGTGAGGAGGACAGCGTGTTCTCATCTTTGTGGAGTCACGTAAATGACTTGATTAAAGTGCACATTGCAGAGCTGAATCTGGGCATTTGGAACTTCCTTGCTGTTTTCTTAAGGTATTTGTATGATAGATGAGGAGGAAAAAAAAAAAAAAAGTCCTGTGCTTAGTTCATCTTGTTATGATGTAGATATATTTTCCACACATTTGCAAATAGAGTAAAGAACAAGAGTTCTTCAGCTATTTAAAGTCTTTGAAAGAAGAAAGGCAGTTTAGATTACCAGCAGCCTACAATGTGCGTGGCACAAAAATGTCAGTTTTAATGGCAAAGTTCAGGATAAAACTGTGTCAGCTAATTTAATCATTTACCATGAAATACCAGTTATCTTAATCTTACATGCAGTCCTTAAGTCTGCTGCATATTTTTGTGTAATTGAATCCTGACCCTAAAAGGGAGGAAGCAAGGAATTTGCTTTTTAGTGAATAGTTAGGCTCTAAACGTTCCTGTTTATAAATTGTATTTGCGGCATTGTCAGATATTTTAATACTGAGCAGCTAATATTTCTGAAGAGTCTATTTTTTCTCTGTTTCATATTTGTTTTCCATGCTGCAGAAATCATATTAGTATTCAGTTTCTATGGAACTTAACCGAGTTCTCTGGAAAAAGTGCAAATATTGTTCCCAGAACTTAAGGCAAATAAATTAGTATCTAACCCAGATGACACATTTTATTCATGTGGTTTGCTTTCCATCTAGATACCTGATGTATTACTTCAGCAGCAAATTCAACGAGGCCAAGATGTCTTCATTTTCCTGCAGAGGAAGAGCGGTAAGAGCAGTGTGATGGAAGTATGGGTCTTCTGTGGCCAGCCGGCGAGAACCCATCAGCAGCTGTGATGAGCAGAGCAGACATGGGGAGACAGGAGGCAGCTGAAGCCAAAGAGGACCCACGCCTGGAGCTGTGTGTGTGTGATTGGAGCAGAGAGAGGCCAGGACCCAAGGAAATCCCAGCAGCAAGGGAAAAAAACAGATTGACTCTCAGTGACTCATTTAGCTCCTGGATTGGACAGATCTCTCCCCTGCTGGCAATTTGGCTGAGCATCAATGGACAGATACCAGGATGAATAGCTTAAAATAATTAGGGGTTGGGAATCTGCAAAACTGCTAACCATCCAATTCTTTACTGTGCAATGCGAGGCACAAAAAAGAAATTACATTTAGGTTATTAAATATTAAGTCAGTGGATTTACCTCCATTTGGTCCAGAGCAGGAAACTGGCTAAAATTCAACGTTTATATCATTGTGTTGATGGTCTGTTTATCACTGAACAAGTGAGTGCCTTTTGGCAGGTCAAGCTCTTTGACACATGGGGCGAATGTGTGCTTAATTTCTCCAAAACTGAAGAATTAATATAATAATGATTAACACAGATGAGAACAGAATTAAAATCAAGTACAGTCAAGAGTTCAGTTTAATGCCAGGTGTCTCACATTCTAAATCTTCTGAGGCCAGATTTTCTCCTGTCGAAGCTAGTGAGGATTTTGCCATTGGTACTGATGGGAGCTGGAGTGGGCCGTGAACACAGAGCGACAGGATTCCCTGTGCTTTCTATTTAACGCTCAAAACCAGAAGCAACAGGCTCATTTAGTATCAGTAAAGGTCAGTTAAAATTATAGAGACATCCTTTGGAGCAAATCCTCTGCCTTGTATTTGCATATTTATGAACTAGAGATTACGACAGGCTATTCCATTTATTAGAGCAGCGTCGCTATAGTTAATAGTCTGTCAGTATTTCCATTATAAACCCCGTTTTTCAGTGTTTTAATATCTCAGCCATTTAAAATCACATCAGGAAGCAAGTTGGTCTTGTGTTGTTGGCCAGGTGCAGTTTTTTGTTTTGAATTCTTTTCAATAATGAAATACTGTTCATCATACATGCAAATGAGCCATAGCATTTCTGTTAGGGGGGGAAATAGCAAAGTGCACAAGTTCATTGCAGCTTTGATGTTCTTTAGGAAAGAAGGAAAAAAAAAGGGATTTGACCAATCATGTCAACTGGGGCTTCACGTTTGAAGAACAGTTTCTAAAGCAACTGCTCTCAGAAGACGCGCTGGTTCCCAGTGTGAAATCAGGTTGCTGCCTGCTTGCCAGCGGTGACTCAGGTATACAAGTAAGGATGGGTCCCCTGCTCCGCAGAAATTTCTTGTCTGCCGGAGTCATGGGTGAAGCACACCAGGTAAGAAAGCTGTGAACGTTAAAGAAGAGCCTTTAGAAGTAACAGAAGCCCTGGTTACAAATTCAAAATGCTGGCTTTTTTTTCAGTGTCTTCCAGATGCAGAGAAACGCAGTACTGACTTTACTGATGATATCTGGGGTAGAGAAAAGGGGTTGCTGAGGCTTTGGGAAGGGGGCAGTTGTGAAGCTACCTTGCATGTGTCCCTGAACTGAGCACTCTTGTTTACTTTAGCAGTCTCACATCCTGCTCCTGCCAACAGCCTCAGTTTGCTTTCACAGAGGTGTGGCTTCGCTAAAAAATAACTGCCTGGCAGGGGCAAATGTTTAGACTGAAATGACAATTTTTAACTTACCAGAGCAGCAAAAAGTTACTCTTCAGTAAAGAAGCTGGTCTTGCACTAGAATCTCTTGCCCCGTGAAAAGAGAAACAGTCCAATATAAAAATCCTGGGCAGTGATTTGTTCTCAAGGCCTTGTAAAATTGCTTGCACCACAGTAACTGAAAAGTTAAAAATCAAATTCATGAAGAGAAAAAGGTAGAAGTTATGTGCAAAGTGTTTGTTGCTCTTTACTGTTGCCCAACAAACACAGAGTTGGAGGTGGGAACACAGTCCATATTTTTCATCTTTTCCATCATAGAGGTCTATTTGCACAACCGGGGACTCCAGGGAAACTAACAATGGCAGGCCAGGAGCTCCATTGAATCTTCCTATATGATCCAGTTGGTGCACAGCAGCTAATAAAACCGTGCCCTGGGCAAGACACAGGGCTTGGCCTCTGTGCTGTCTTCTGTGAATTTGGACCGAATTAAGATTAACAAATTTAGAAGTTACGTTACATAAACAATTTTTTTAAAATACATGTAAGACACGGTTGCAACAAAAAGTCTGTGATCTTAAAGCTTCCAAATCCAACTGGTGAGCTCGACTTCACATCTGACCTCCCATCTCCATCATAAGAACCAAGCCCAGATCAAGACACCCCACTCAAGCTTGTGGAAAATCTGTTCCAAATCCAAATGGCCCGGGCTCATCAGTAGCGCTTTCTTAAAACAACAGTATTTGGTATATTTTTGTAGGTAATTACTAACTTAAAGTGCATTTTCCAGATTCCTTCCAGAATTGCCATTGTAAAGAACAATATTCCTTCCCCAAGCACATCACAGTGCTTTTTCAACCAAAAATTATGTCTGGTCACGATACGTGATCATAACTCAGAAGTAGGCAGACTACAGAAATTCTAACTGTGTTGAATCCAAAATTACTTTAACAGGTTTATAAAGCAGGTGTAGCCCAAAGTAACAGTGGGGGAGGGAGGGCCTGCCAAACGTGTTTAAAACTTACGAAGTATGGAGTATTATGTGCTGTCTGCTGGAAGGTAAGTCCATGCTCAGTAAGCTATCTGAACAGCATTGTTCACTACATATGTTTGTAATGTTTTGGTTTTAATTTGCAGTGACGTAAAATCTTACATAACTGATTTGAATGCATCTTTGAATATTAAAAATACCAATTACTATGTAATTAGTCAACAGGATGTGTGTAATTGTGTAATACCAGCATTCCTGGGTGTGGTTAAAGACGTAGGTAGAATGCCAGCACTCATCTAGACGTAGTATTATAAAATTACACAACAACATACACCCTGGGTGGGTACTCCAATTATATTTTACATTTAAACAATGACTACATTAGCAAAATAGAACTTATTCTTTTTTAAAATATCTTCCCGCAGGCGTGGATCATAGTAGATAATGGTTATAATATTGCCCAAATAGAGCATCTTCCATCTCCTAAGGGACCCAGGTTTCTTCATAAACAAGTAGGAGACAGAAACCAGGCATAAAGAGCCCTTCATCCACTCGTGGCATAAAGCTACTCCAAAATGGACATGTGACAATTGCTGAATCATGCACCAGAGTAACTGAATGCAGAAAATGAACAGGAGGAACTTTCTATCTCATGAAGAATCACATGACATTAATGAGAAGTATGACTAGAACTGTTATATTTGTATGACTTAACAGACATCAGGACCATCCTGAAAACATTGTGGAAGCAGAACCACACGGTGAAGCAGATTCCTCTTTGAACTTACCCAGGAAGATACAGGTTACAGCCATTAAACCTCTTGAGCATTTTAGATAACTCTGATCTCTGCTAAGACTTACGGCCAGTATGGTACAAAAGTCTTCTGCACTCCCAGCCAAAACCTCCCTGTCTAGTCATCACTCGTTCATCCTATGGTACATCTGCAGTGACTGACAGGCGTACACTTCACTGGGGCCAGCACTACAGAGATGGCAAGATCTGCAGCACAGACAGAAAAATGGATGGTTCTTTTACATGGCTCACCAGTATCTTCTCTCTTTGGATACGGATCCAAGGTGAAAAATCCAAGAGAAGGATGGAAAGGTGAAAATTCCAACACCAAAACAAAAAACCACCTAAGCCATGACTCATTATAAGTGTAAAATGTCAGAGCCTAAAGCTGGTGGTTTTTTTCATGTGCCTGGGTGGAGAAGGGTGAGGTGCCCTCTGAGCATGATTTTATCTTTACTTTTGAGTCTGAAGATCTTGGATGTGGTTTGGCAACTCCATAAAAATATTTGTGATAAAGTTGAACTGCCGTCTGGAAATGTTACATACAGAGATGTAAGAAAGCTTAAGGAGAAAACTGCAGATGCTGGAAGAAGAATCGGCAGTGCACATGAATGAGGTTAAAACTTGCAGATAATTAGCTACTAGATGACTCCAACTAAATAAATCATCAAAGACTTTACTACTGCTTCCAGGTTTCCACAACAATATCGGCTCATTGGAGCAGCCAAAAAGATGTTAATATGGCCAAAGTTTTAGGAATTTGCTATTCTTGTTTGAATTAACTGATCAACCCACAAGGCCAATGTAGTCTCTTGCCAAGACTGTAAAGCAGGGCCTTCATGCTTCTAGGGAAGATACTATATTTATTGCTCAAGATCAAGGGCCCCGTGATATGTAAAATAAGGTTCTTCATGTTAAATGAGAGCTACATGGGAAAGAAAAACAACCTGAGCTTGTCCTGGAATCTCACGTCTTATTTCATCACTCAATAAAGCATTTTGTTTGTCCAATTTAAGTACAATTTCTTTTTCCTGTATGCCTCCACAGATCAGGTCTAGCTCTGATCTGATTTAGAGTTTAATCCCAGACCCAAAGTAAAGGAAAAATATTACCATTGCTTCCAACAGGCATATGGTCAGTCTTGTCCCGTGGTTTTACTTAAATGTAAATTCAGCGCTGAGTTTTTCCACAGAAAAAGAGGGGTAAGTGGTAAGAGATGGGAGTCTGTATGCTCAACTTTCCACCCTCCTGTTCCTTGCTGCTGATAGGACCAATCCTTTGGCTTGGCAAAAAATTCTTAATTTCTCTGGCCTTTCTGCAGGGTTGACTGGTACAAAAAAGTGCTCACCTTGACCTTCTTTGTTGCTACACCTGGGCAGCTCACCACAGTTGTACTCGCTTTCACTGCTTGAGATTTACTCGTGTCCCTGGTGTGTTGTGATAAGCCTCCGAATGTCACTTCAGTGAAGGTTTCGTTCTTCCCAATCACTCTCCAGAGGTTCAGTGAAGGCAAGTAGGGTTTGCTTTGGTTGAAAAGTAGATTGTATGTGTCACTATAATAAATGAAAATATGCAAAGCGTTGGTTGAATTTAACAGGAAATTGAAATGTTTGACTTGTCACAAGGCCAGTTCATACTATGTGAACTTCTGACATTGCTCGTAGTAGGGGAATCTCACCCCATGTTGAGGGCCAGCTCAAGGCCTAGTTATCACGTACAAGCAATTTAAACTCTCTTCAGAATAAGACTGAAGTGGTGCATAAGCCTCACACTCTCTCTCTGTGCAGGAGTGTAAAAAAAAGGAACCTGATTTGGAAAACACTAGGGAGAAATACTGAAGTTTTACACATCAAAAAGGCTAATTAGAAATGCTTTTCTTTTATAACAAATAAGCCAAGCATATTGACATTAATTATATGAAATACTCAAGGTTTGGAATAATCTGTTGAAGAGCACAGATGTATACCAAATCCTATGCAAATGAGCATGTGCAACTATTCTTCAGGTAACACATTTATTTTTTATAAATAAGCTATGTGTTTGGGTTTCTTTTTAATGGGCAGAACATCACAAAAAGTCTCTCTCTCTTGCTTTTCCTCAGTGTAGTGAGATAGTTGTATCTGTTCAGCACAGCCTAACATGCATTCCAGGAGCTCGGAGCAGATTCTTCCTGTACATGAGTTAGTAGTACTCTGTCAGCTTTCCTGGAATTACATTACTGTAACTGGGAGCAGAATTTGTTCTCCTCTGGTGGTAAATTTCCTTTGGTTCCAGAAAAGCTAATGGAATTCATAACTGCATTTGTATTTTTCAGTCTGTGTCCCTGAGCTTTCTAGTGACAGAGGTGTTTAAAGAAAATGCTGTGGCTGTGATTTGCTATGTTGCCCATTAGTGTTGTCGGTAGAGACTCTTAATAACATTGTGAAGAAAGCTTCATCTGTCCCTTCTCTTACTCTGGCTGGCTGCAAAGAAAATCTATTGCTTTTGATAGCTTTACTTCATGGTGGAAGAGTTCTTGTACGTCAGGGCCATGAGAGGCAGGCTCAGCAGGCTGAATCACTCCCCCCCAAACGCTCCTATAGCCCTGCCACGTTCCCTGCTCCTTCCGTCTTAGGCACTGCCTCTGTACAGGTGAAAGACACTTCACTTTCCGGGTCAAATATTCATACTGAATCTGCCAAATATTTGTCTAAGGATACCCTTTAAATTAGATGAGATGTCTAGCTTACACAGGAGCTGCTCTGTGGTCATTGTAGATTCTCACCTGACTGGGCTGTGGTGGGACTGGCAAGCTTCTTGGGGCCTGCTCCGCAATCTCCAAACCGTCCTACAAATGCCAAGGCTTAGCACTTTTGCTCTTAGAAACACCCACTTGCAAGGACGAATGTTGGTAGTGAATAGTTATTCTCTCTTATCACCAGTAGAGAACGTTGGTGTTGTCAGTGCTGGTTCAGGTTCCTTGAATTCTCCCAATTTACCTGCCAATCCTCTTAACGTTTCACAGGTGTTTCCAGAGCTACTGTGTCTGCAGAAGTGCCAGGAAGCTCATGGTAAAACCTCTGCTTTCACCACTCAGAATCAAGCCCATTAAAGGATTTGAGGAGTATTCAGTGCTGTGGGCAATGAAGAATGAATGTGATCCATTTAGATGAGTTGCAGGTATAATTTCAGACCTCTAAAAGTAGGAAAAAAAAATCTTTGTACTCTAAAATGATAACAGCAATCTCTATATATTCTCAAGAATTGTCAACAACTGGCCTCCAGTCTAGCTTAAAGATTCTGGTAGCCCCACCAGCTATGAGGAGGTAGCAGCAATGTCCATTGACCTTGGTCACTCAAGGGCAGCCTCTTGCCATGAGGCACTTCGGAGGCATGGGTCCATTGAGTTGTCTGACATGATGGAAGCAGCACTTGTAGCAGAAGCCAGCTCAGAGTTGCACAGGTTTTAGTGGCAACTAAATGCAGAAAAGAGTTGCAGGGGCAGGAGCAACAGGAGACTATCAGGTTGTTGTGAAGCTGGAGTGAAAGCTTTTATGCAGAATTTCAGCTGCTGGAGAGGCAGATGGTTCTGTGAGTAACTGTTCCTTATAGATCAGCCTTCCAAACACCTTTTTGCATCTGCTTGGGATAAAAATATATAAAATACCCCCAAACCCTGAGCTTTTGCCTTCATTGTGCAGTCAGTAGATTAGAAGGAAAAGGAGCTGTTACACCTGTGAAATTAAATTTGACTCAAAGATAATTTAGGGTGATAATAATGGTGAAAGTTCAGAATCTTTCTGACCTAGTGTGATACTAGTATGAAGCGTATTGACCTGCTGTCTCACGTTTTTGTTCCTGCTTGAAACCTAAAATTTGGTTTCAAATAAAAATCGATTCCTACCAGGTTCATATAATACCAGTACTTTATTGAATTCTGACTGAAACAGCGTTGCTCAGAGACTGAGGGCCAAGTCCTGGCCTTGTGGCATGGGGCCAGGAGCATTTTGTAGGCTGTGTCAGTTCCAGACGACTGTGACTTTAGGGAAAGATGAAGAAGGTGGGCACCTACCCTAGAGAGATGTCACAGGCAGCAAAAACGCAAAGTCACAAATGGAAACTACGTATTTCAGTTGAAATTTTCAATGGCTGCTGGGATGAGGCAAATTTTTCAGCCACTACAAGAGCACCACAATAGGTGTGGTTACTTTGCAAGGAGTAACCGAAGCACCAGGGAAGACGACAGCCAGGTGGGAAAAGAGATGCGGGGGCGAGGGGTGGGAGGAAGGCAGGCTGACCTGTGGAGATGGCCTGACTGGCAACAGGGTGTGCAAGGAAGGCAGGGGGGGACTGCTAGTGGGTGAAAAGACTGGTTAGGATATGCCTGGAGGCCATAAAATTGGTGCTGGGGGTTGAGGTGCTGGAGTCTCCTGTCTGGAAAGAATATGGCGGAGGAGAAGAGCAGTAAAGCTTCTGGGGGAGCATTGTGGGGAGGAGCAGGGCCCCTTCTGCATCCACCTCACCCCAGGGTGAGGTGACGTGGCCACGGCTCCAGGACTGAGGGGGCATTGCCTCTGGCCTTATTTCAAAAAATTGAGAGAAGCCTAAATCTCTGTTTGACTGGCGAAACAGTGAAGAAAAAATATTTCTACCTCCCTGCAAAAATCAGGTAAGCTCCAGTCAAAGATTTTACCCGGGGCTTTCCTGGAGGCCACCTCTGCCCCATGGGTGACATCCCTCTCTCTTCTTGAGCCTGGCAGGGCAGTGAGAATGCCGAGCACCTCTGAGCAGTGGGGGGAATTTCAGGGAGGAAGGTTTGTGACAATTAATTAGCAGTAGTTTGGTGGTTTCTGCAGCCCACAGTAACCTCCACAAGACCTGCAGTGAAGGAGAGGTATTTGGGGATTTGTGGTGGAGGCTGGAGGCTGATCTACGCGAGCTCTTATTTCTCAGAGCTCCTCTTGCTGCCTTTAGAGACCATACTATTGATTGTCCAGGCTGGGCAGCCCAGTGTCAAAAGGAAAGGAGCCTTTTGCCCATCTCTGTCATATGGATCAGGCCCCAAATCTAAGCCCTGTAAAATGTGAGAAAATGAGAGATTCGATTATCCATATGGATCACTCTGGATTTATTCCAGATTGCTTCATTAATAGCAATCACAGACATCACTTTAATGGATTTTTTATCCTCAAAATTATGATCATGAGGAATTTGTTCTGGCTATTGATTTTGAAAAGGCTTTTGATTCTCTTCAATAGCCTTAACTTATTTCAGATTTAGGTAACAGTAGGATTTGGTCTTAAATATGTTAGATAGGTCAATCTCCTTTATTCAAATCCACAGTTATGTTAAAACTAATGACCGTAGTTTGAAGATGATTTATATACTGGAGCTTAGACAGGAGAGTCCTTTTCCTGATAGTTTTGCTGTTACAGAGGAGCCTTTGTTTTGGGAGAAATCAGTGTTTTTAAGGGAAAAGTCAGTGATGTTTTCCGTTCTACCCTTAGTTGGAGAGTATGTTATTTTTTTTAAAATGAAGATTTTTAGATATTATGCTGCAAGTCACTGAATGTTCATGTTTCTTCTTTGTTAATTGGGGTAAAACTCTTAAAGCCATTAGGCAATTTAAATGTAGCTCTATTTGAGCAATATCCTTTATTGGATCCCCCATTATCCTTTAAACATCTTGGTGTGCAAGGGGATAAAATTAGAAAGAATTTGTTTGCTTTAAATTGCCAGCCTCTGCTTGATAAAACTATTAGCTATTTAGCTAATTGGACTGCTCTTCCATTATCATTAATTGGCAGAATTGATACAATTAAAATAGGGGCTTTATCTAAAGTGTTTGTGGTTTTTTCTGAGGTATTCCCATCAAGTTCCCTAACATGTTCAGGGAGCCTTACATTCTGCAATTAGTTTTGTTTTCAGAGTTAAAGGTAAATTTAAGATTAATTTTGAAACTCTGCAGCTTCTCATAGAGTCAGCTGGACTGGCTCCTGATAATTTTATTGTTGTTTTTGGCTGCCCTGGTACCACGTGTTGTTTCATGATTTAGACAGTCCCCAGCATTACGCGGCTGTGGAGTGCGTGGGGCAGTTGCAACCACAGGCTGAGCAAAATCAAGCCCTCAGAGCACACCCCCTACTTTGCAGAAGGTCACAGCAAGGCTTGCTCCCAGGGCTGTGTCCTGCAAGGTGCCAAACACCCATTATTCCCTGACCCACCAAGGCGTTTTAACACTGCCATAACTTTTAGGCACACATAGGGGTCCAGTGACGCCAATTAGCTTACTCATACTAGTAAAGTTAAACAAAGGCTGTGCTTGGCTGGGGACACAGTAATCATCACCTTGTCGGATTGAGACTCCCACACGAATCCATTGCAAAACAGCACATGTTCTTCCGCTTACACCTTGGCTGTGCTCTCAGCTGATGCTGCCCCCCAAGTGAGCAGGGGGAAGGCACTGGTTTTTGAGTAGAGGCTCTGCCAATCCTTATCTTCCACTGTGGTCAAAGCATCAAGAAACTCCACCCTGTCATCCCTCGTGGACGTGACATCTTCTTTAGATTGCTAGTACAAATCTCTGCCTCCTGATACTGTGATGCCCGTCAGCCATTAGCCTCAAATAAATGGATGGGCCGCAAGAAAATTAAAACCAAATCACAGCCTTCTATTGACAAGAAGGGCTTCTATTGCCAGAATTAGTCATCTGGGTCTGCCTTTTGCACCAGAGGCTAAGAAAACCACAGGATGATTAATTGGGCAGGACCAAAAGGATGTCACCCCTCCCATGCAGCCGGCCAGTGTGGGCAGTTTCTAAATCACACCATGAGGGCAGTGGCTACATCTCTGAATACCACCACTAGCTCTGCTTCATCTCCATCACAATTATATACAGTGTTGGAGTAGCCACGTTTGTTCATCACCACCTAAACATGGTCTTATAGTGGCACTTCCTCATCTTGCAAGCCATGTAGAGCTGTGTCTATTGCTGTTTGAAGCTGTTTAAAATAACCCGTGTTACATATAAACTTGTTTTATGCAAAATAATTTTTTAATGTTTTATCTATAAAATATATGCAAATATAGTACTATATTAGTACTATATAATTTCACTATTAAAAAAAATCAGATTCAGTCTCATAGGCATGGCCCAATATGTATGTAGGAGGTATGAACACTGCAGTAACCTGGCTGCAACAATGCCCTGTGTAATTCGTTTGAGTCATTGTAGTTTTTAGACTATACCAAAGCCATTTCATGAAACACCCATTCACGGGTTAATCCTGATTTAGCTGTGATGCTTTGCTTTTGGGTATTACCTAAATTGTTTTGCCCATCTCTTTGTCATTCATTTTGTCTGTCACAAATACCATTCTACATGGGTTTCACCCTTTTTTTTTTTTCACTATTTAAATTATGTGTCTCTTTAAGGAGATAGACCCATCAAGTGATACCGTACCCCATGGCACTATGAGGCACTTTTGCATAAAAAGCCATGAAGATGGAGCACACAGTTTATAGGATACTATTGAATTATTTGGATGTTTGACCTTAAATCTGACTCAATTCCGCTAAGCTTGGTGGACAATGGAATTGAAATGTAATGGATAATAGCCAAAGAGCCAACCGTATTTTAGGTCTAGGCACAGCTTGTCCCTTATTGACAGCCTCAGCTGAGCACCGTTGCACTGACTGGCTGATGAAGTACCTTGTCGCAGAGTCACGGGGCTGCCTTCTCTCCACCTCCAGGACAGACCGTAGCGTGGACTAAGGTTGAACTGCTGCTCCAGGTCCTGGGGCGCTCCTCCTAGAGAGAAAGAAAGCACTTGAGTCTCGGGGGCTGATAACCTGGCATGTCTCATGAGCCCTAAATTCACTATAACGAAAGTCATCTTGGGCTGAGGGATCTGTTGCAGCTTCCTCAGGATGCATCTGCACTCCCACCAGTGCTGTCAGAAACCCCACGCTCCCACTGACTTCCCTGTGGCTCAGGGAAAGAGGAGGGGGGAGCAGAAACAAGACCCCTTAGGATAAGAGGCTAAAAGACAGTACCTGACAGTACCAAATGCACTAATCCTGTGCTGATTTATGTTTCTGGATTAATTGCAGTAAATAAGGAGCATCATGCTGGTGTAAAACTCATGTGAAGGAGATGAGAATCAAGCCCAGTGGGAACAGAGGAGCGGCAATGCAGGAGCCAGTACTCGCTGTGCAGCATTTAAGGTATATTAGGACCAAAACCTCTTTAATGGGAGCAGTGCTGTTTATTTGCTTCTATCAGCTGTGAATTTGGCTTGTTGTCACCAGGAAAAGAAGAGTCCAGAATAAGGGACTTTCCTGAGCTGAAACATTACTGTGACATAGCAACGCCTTTTCCTTCTTTAGAAGTAGAGATATAACTCAGTATATCATTAACTAAGACAATAATAAATTAATACAATAGCCAAGTAATAGTGCTGTAGTGCTTTCATGTATGAATTGGGATGTGAATACTGAGCTTTTCATTTCATGGTTGAAAAATACATGAGTTGACCCAAATATTAATTTCTGCATTTCAATCATTTACATATCATGGGTCAATAATCATTTTTTGCACAAATGACTTTTCAAATGAGAAGCAGTATATTGTAATGGTCTATCATATTTACAAACATCTCATTGTTTTCCCAACTTAGCACTTAGTATTTAGAATATACTGGACCAGATATTGTTTGCCAAATACAATACAAAAATGGCTCATGTGAAATGCAGAGACTATTTTCTTTTACTATTATCCATATTTCATAATGTTCATAAACCATGGAGTGGCGTGCCCCTGCCCCTGGCAGGCCCAGGCCCCCACTTTGGAATGGGCATGGTTTTCCAGCAGTGGTTCAGGAGACCTGATACCACTCTCTGCTCTTTCCTGACCTTAAAAATCTCACCCCTTTGAGGAGCAATCCCTCTGAAGATCCAGCACTGTCAGAAGGGCTAATGGTGTTTTTTTGGAAAGTTTAACACATTCCAAGATTTCTTTACAGCATGCGATGACATCCAACAAAATGCCTAGGGTGTCTTTTTTCAATTACTATACAAAGCTAAAATAATATAAATAACCTTTCCTTCTACTTACTGGTATTGAACTTAGTCCATCATTTCAGGCTGTTCATTGTTTCCTCGTATTCCACCCCTTTATTAAGCAACGTATCCCAACAGAAACCTTGTGTCTTGGAGTAAGTAGTGTTTAAGTCCTGAATTAATCAGGGACTAGTACAACACATATACGCTGCCCAGCAAGATGAATTTACGCATCTGCCTTTTCCCCTAATTATAATTCCAGAGGTTGAATGTTAACAGCATACGGGTATATCCTCATAGAGGCATGCAAACACATACATACAGGCACACACACTGTACATTAATCTCTCTTGGCTTATCTGTTGCTGTCTTTAATTTGTATACTTCAAAATTGAGTGGTGAGGTCATTTATTAGACTGTTTCTGTGAGTTTTATGTAGTGATAAGAAAGCAGTAACATGCAATTTGTTTTTATAGAACTCACTTTTGTAAGTATGATCTAATATTTCCTTTCTTTAACTGAAGAGTGAGGAAGAAGAGCTTTCAGAGCTAACTAAGAGTTAACGGGCTACATTTCAACTGTCACCATTGTCTTACATCTACATAGAGAGCAGGAGAGAGTCAGAGAGATGTAAGTACAGCAGGCCACTGGGAAAAACCGTTTGTAAGTAGAAATTTCTCCTCAGAAGCCTCAGAGCAAATCTTTCCAGTTTGTCTTGATTTTTCCTTTCCCTATTTTTTAAACACAACGTGTGGTGGAAGCGATTGTTATTATCCAAAGGACCTTACTTGCTGGCTCACTGCATCTCTGTTTATGAAATGCCATAACAAAAGTGAGCTCACGCTTGTGTGCTTCCAATGCGTGATGTTCCTGTGTGCCAGATGGGCACTTTCATGACTGTATGAGCGTGGATTATTTCATTTCCTACATCTGGGACTCCAAATGGCTGCACAGAATGCCACAGGAGAGAGGCACAGATCTTCAGCTGGGGAAACCTACCTTCACAGGGGAACCAGCTACATCAGAGGGGATGAGGCAGAGGAGCCCCGAGTGATATCTGAAAGTTCACATAAAGCAGGGCCATAAGGGAAACCTTTAGAACCAGGAACAAGACAAAAATAAACAATAACTAATGCTGGATGTCAGCTGCGGAGAGTGGGGGGGGAGGGAAAATAAACCATAAGCAGTTTCTTGTCTGGCCACAGAAGATGTGTTTGGAATGCTGTTTTGTATTTCAGCTCAGAAACTCTGTTGTGACCTTCAGATATTGCTGGGTATTACAAGTTCTACAGATAGCCAGAGAGAAATATCCCAAGGAGAGCTGGCATACACCATGCCATCCTAGTTAATGCTGACTGCGTATTGCTCACAGCCCATTCCAGAACGGTGACCGGGCCGCCTTGTTAAAACACTGCAGAATCCTACAGTGACAGTCAGGAGTGCTACAGTTTGTCATAAAGCTATTGCAGGATTTGGGATAATTACTTGTTTGTTTGTAGGATAAAAGGGTGCTTTCCTTTTTTTTTTTTTTAAGCCCAAAACAATGAGAGCAGATCTCGGTATAGTGAGGACCTGGCTGACTATGCTTTTGCAGTATCTGTTGCATTACAGAGCCCTCAAACAGAAGGAGAGGGTAAGAAGAGACAGAATAGCCGGTTCTGTATGTTTGATTGAATTAGCCGTAGCAGAAAAAAATATAGTTAAGCCAGTGGCTTCCTTAAGATGAAAGAGAGCAAGCCCCCAAAAGAGAGCAAATGGAAAAAGTAATGAACAAAAGAAAGTAAGAGCTTGTGACACAAAGTAAGAAAAATAAACAGCAGTTGACTTAACTATTTTGCATAAGATATTTACAAACCACAGCGTATTACTGTTTGCTTTATGCATTTTCACATCCTGCTCGGTTTAAAGCAGTAATTTTCTGCAAGGACAACAGAGGGAAAAAAAAATGCTTTACACTGCTTATATTAATTACGTTTTTTCATTACCCGTCATGTTTTCTACAGGCTTGTGTATTATTACTGTAAAATGTAATGAAACAGAAAAAGAAAAAAAGAATGGACTTCTGGGAAATTTTCCAATTCTTGAAATGCAATGTTAATTGAGTGCTATTTTTAGGTCACCACAGATAGAGCTGAACCCATTGCCATCAGTGCACAGAATGGGGACAGCCCAGGTGCAACACAAACTGGGTGAGGGTATCAGTTTCTACTGATGAAGAAAAAGAGAACGAAACTAACTCCCCAGAGGGATGGTTCTTGTTGGGTTTGGGGCAGTTTCTATTTCTCGATGTAAAGTTCTCAAAGTAGAAATGAAAGAGAAGGGTGCAGAGCTGGCGTGGGTCCAGGACCCCCCCTGACCATGGGCCCTCCTGAAGGAGAGCCAGTGACTCCTATGACAAGAAAGCAGAGCAAATGAAAGTGAGAAGGTCTCTCTGGTTTTGCGGCTGACTTCCAGCTCTGGGAGGGAAGGCACTCTGAAAGTCAACATAAAATAAAGTCCCCCAAAATGTATCAGAAACGTGATCCCTTTAATTTATAGATGTCCTAAAAGGCAGCCAAAAATCAATTATTTTAATTTGTATATAGTGCAGCCATGGACTGATTCAAGTTCTTTTGAAGTATTTTTAAACAGCCATTGCACAAAGCCATCCTCTTTCCCGTACGCAAAAAAATGAATTGAAAACCACAATTTCTCACAGTCACTTTGATCGCGAGAAAAGAGTCACAGGACTCTGCAAGCAGATCTCAGCCCCCCCACTAATTCCTTTAACTGGATAACTTTACTTTTAGTCCCACAAATCAGTGTAGCTCTACCACTCCCTATATCATCTGCCTCTTCTCTCAAAGAGTGCAGGGAAGGTGTTTGAGCCAACAACAGCTTGTGAAGACCAGAGAAAATAGTTATTGCTACTTGTAGGTGGGTGGAGGTTCCCTCTGAAACAGGAGAAGTAGAAAATCTTTGGTGTGTACTTACTAAGCCCAAAATGAAAGGGGAGAGAGCATCCCACAATGGGGGAAGCCAACATTATCTGCACAAAGCTGTTCAGTCTCTGTATTGCACAGCGCTACTGTAAAAGCAAATCCCTAATGCAAGCGTTTCAGCAGCCATTGTAAATGGCCAGGTAGCATGTTTTGGAAAAACTGAGATTAACCCAAACAGTTTTCTATCCACTTTGGCCCCATGTATGTAACAGTCTCAAAAAGCACTCGTGACCAGATGGTGGAATTACCAACATGGTACATCTGGTTCTTCATTTGCTTTGGTGCTACTGGAGGCTTGGTAACCAGCCTGTAGGTCCAGAGACACCTCTTCACCCATATTGGCCCCGGGTCATCAAAAGGCATTTTGGGCAGGATCCTAAACAAAGACACTTAAGCACCCAAATTCCTGAGATGATCTGATCCCTTTAACCTTGTAACAAATAGCTTGCATTCTGGCCTTTCCTTTATTTGCTACAAGTTTCTTTGCTTTTCTGTGGTTCTGTTAGTCACTTGAGGGTCCAAGCTCATACTTTTTCCAGTTTCATCTCAAGAATCCCGAACATACCCAAGAGCCGCATGAGACAGCAGGCATCAGTGCTCCCCTGGGAGTGGCACTGTGGCTCTCCTTGCCTTATGCAGCAGCACGGGCCTTAGCTATTCATAATGAACTTGTCTTCGCTTCTTGTCTGTCTTCAAATCTCTGCCCTCCCCTTAAGTCACATAAGCTGTGACTTATCAAAACTATCACCTCAGTGTATTCCAGATGTGCCTCACCACCCATTCCCCAGAAGATTAGACATTGGTATGGAAGTGTTACGTATTTGCCTGGCAAGGCTTAGATGGGTAAAAAACCAAAGCAAAGCAAAATACAAACTGAAGAGTCAGTTTGCTCTCCAAACATCTCTAGTGCTAAGATAGAAGTGATAAATCATAAACATAAGCCAACATGATTTTCTCTTATCTGACACATTGAATTAAGACTGTTGAGCTCAAACACTTATAGCAAAATTGACAAACGCTTCCTTTTAGAAATGCTGCATCAAAGCTATTACATTTTATAGTCAGAGACCATTTAAGCCAAGGCAAGGAATGTGCATTAGCCCACGCTGCCACACACCCGCACACAAGGCATATGAACTGTGATACTCTATTTGCAAATCAAGAAAGAAATCCAGCTCCTTTTTACTATGCTTGTCTTGCCTCCAGCAGTGGTGCCAGCGTTTGGACTTCAGTTAGCCAAGCCAAGTGGCCCCAGCTTGTTGCAGCCTCACCTTGGGTCTTAGCTCACTATCGGCTCATCGGCACTATAGTTCATCAAGGCCAATCTCAAGCCTGGCAGCTAACCACGTGCTTTTGTATCTCACCCTGACATGCTCTTTTTTTTGTATTTAGATTAGAGTTACTCCCCTTTGCTAGGAAAATTCATCTGGATCCACAGCCCTCCAATGGAAAGTCACAGCATTTTTCCACAAAGGACCCAGTTTTGTTCTTTCACAAGGATCCGTTTTCCTCAGAACCGCAAATTGTTCTTGTAGGCAGCGGCCCAGAAATAGCAGGGCTCCTTTGCAGACCAGAGCCAATAGATTTCTTGTAATGGAATGATAGAGGCGACTGGTGGAGAGTATGGAAGGAACAAAGGGAGCCATGAAACCATAGTCTCCTGGAGCACGGACAGTCTGACCCAAGCCAACTGGATCCCACTACACCACCCCTAGGGCAATGGCTCCCATGTGAGCCAGCCCCTTCAGTGCTCAAGCTACTGTGGAAAGGGCAACAAATTAGTTTCTTCTAAGCCAAACCCCCTATGTAAATCAGGAAGCCTCTATTCAAATGGAAGTTCAGACTTGAGATAATATCTTAAGATACATGTAGCCACTGATTTCCATGGGAATTTTGCCATAGCTTTCACCAGGACTAGGATTTCATCTCTGGGAGCTTTCATTTTTCCACTTGATTAGCTGGCACCTGTCCTCTATTGAAAGACGGTCACAGTGCACCTGAAGAATTGCAGTAATAAGCCGGTCAAGGAGGTTTTGCGGGATGGACCCATGGAGACTGCAGTCATTTGACTGGATCAATAGGTGGGATTTCATCAGAGAGAGGGGATTCAAATGTCACTTCGAAAATCTCACTTTGGTCTGTTCATTTTCTGTTTCAACTGTGTTGGGAATGGTCTGTAGATTTTAACTCGGACTCAGAGCAGGAGAAATGAGGATCCATTCATTCTTATGAAAAAAATGCCATTCCAGGCCATAGCCCTAACATAAATGAATTTGGCATGTTCAGGAGTGGACCATCACATCCATGATGGAATCAATGGATATAATTTAAGCTTCGGTCAGATGAGGCCTCAAGCTTGCAGACCATGCACCAAATGTTTATTAGTGTTTAGAAGGTCAGATAGGTACTGACTGCAGCCCAGTGCTTTCAAAGAGTTTAGTGGTCTTGATCTGAGGAAGCAATAGGCAACTGTGCTTAAATATGTTTCAGGCTCAGGGATTTTCAAAAGCCCATGTGTTCCCAACTCCCAGTGGCAACAAGGAGCCTTGGAAGTCTTAAAAATCTGCAGTGGGCACTGATCTGCATCCAGAGGTGCTCAAATATCTGTGGAAATCTGCCTCTAATTTATCCAGCAGCCCTGGAACTATGAGCACTTTGCAAACTGTACTCCTTTGCATAGCTGTGGGTACAAAAGGAAGGGAAATGTATTATGGACCTCAACTGACAGGAAAATGCCACAAGCAGTGATGTGCTAGTCAGGATGTTAGAAGATGCCATTGTTTACATCAGATGCACAACCCAAACAAGCTGGGGTAATTACATTTTCTCGATGTAAAGGCTTTGCAGATGTCAAGCTTCCCACCCTGCTTCCCAGACTCCGGGTGTCCCCTGTCAAGGATCTGCACGGCTGCAGGTGAAGAAGCCCTGCTAGGCAGCATGGCCGGCATGCATCGGCTCAAAGGCTTTTACTGATCCAGTGTTGGCACCCAACTCACACCCAGGAGGACCCAGATGCCAAACTGGGTGTCCGTACTCAAACATGAACCTTTGAAACAGAAAATGTAAGCGGGCCAGTTCCTGAATACTTCTGTAGATGTGCTAGCACGTGACCTTTGTGGTCCCCTTGCAGTCCTACCCAGGCTGGATTTGAGAGGTGGCAGTGTTCTCTCGTTTCTGATCTAACTGATTAACTCCATATTATCCAGGAGGGTGGGCACAGCCAGACAGTGAAACAAATCCCGGAATGACCTGTGATGATGCCCGTGGTGCTGCCTCTGGCCCTGCACTCCTGCCAGCCTGGGGAGGAGAGAGGGCTCTGGGGCCATCAGCTTTGGGCATCAGGGATCTTGAAGTAGTACTAGAAAAAAGTGGCTGATTCTCCACTCGGGTTTACGGGTTGTATGCATAAATGCTGTTAAAGTGACTAGGGTTGCACTGACGTAAAACAAAGCAAGTACCCAGCTCAATATATTTAGTGTCAGTGAAGGTAATAACGTTAATTTGAATAAAGCAGCAGGCAGGACTGACCTCTGGCCTCTCTGATTTGCCTCAGTACATCACACCTTAACCCTATTATTTTCCTCAAGGTTTTTTTTACCTTGTAATATTCCCGGGTATCAAGAGAATAAAGTTCACCTCCCAGGTAACTCCTTAAACCCAAGCATATCCCTCTTTAAATATTAGGACTGGGATAAAGAATACCATGTTTAAATTATATCCTTTGAAACGGAGTACTGTGCATAAGAAGTCCTGCCAGGTTCCCATCACAAGGGCTATCTGAAGACTGGGGGACTGGAAACACTGACAGCAGCCAATTTCTTTTTTTCTATTTGTTAATCCACTTTGTCCAAACAATATTAACATTTAGTGCATTTAGCTCTAAATATGTCAAATGCTCCTTTAGGAAAGAACTTCCAAAACCTAAAGTCATCTCTTAAAATCAAATCCATTGCCTGAGCTCAAAATTATTCTTCTTTACACAAATAAACGCACACACTCGCATACGTTGTCTGCACCGCAGGAACTGACCTGGGGTAGCACTGTGCTGTCTGTGGAGCCCTGCTAAAAAGCCTGGCTTTCTGATACCGAAAGAGCGCTGCAAATATTAATACATAGTTGAGAGCGGGGGAAAAAAAAGCAAGAATTATTATACCAGAATGTAACAAATCTAAAAATAAATTGGCTTCATTTTCACCTATCGCGGACCAGCGGGGGTAAAACAACTTTAATTAGTGTAACAGGACAATAGGAATGAAATTGGCTTGGTCACAAGATTTTTGCAGGATGACACTGATGGTATTACTATCCAACTTCAAAGATTTGGAAAGATGTGGCTGCTAACACTGGAGAATAGAAACCTGTTTTTCATCAACTAGGCTGGCCTGACAAATTAAGTCTGTGGAGTCATTAGATTAAGATAAGAGCTTATCTCCTAGACTGACATTTATTCAGAGGTTTTTATGCTGCTCAGCTAGTAATTAGTGCAGTTGAATTTTTAACACTGCTTTGTCCAGTCATTTGACAAATTTGAAATATATACAGTTTTAATTAAAAAAATGACTAAAATCCAAGAATACAAAATTATTAGCTTGGAAAGGTTTTAATTTCTGGAAGAGTTGAGATGATGCTAAAAATCTTCAGGCAGGTCAGAAGTGCTTCTGCTGTTGACTCATTTCCATACGCAGATTGAGAGGCCCCTTAAACTAAATTTTTAGGCACTAAGCAGCAGATATCTGTAGCAAATCTCTAATTTCTTTCATGCCCATCCATTTTGTAATTCTGCTGCTTTACAGGGGCAGGCATACGGTAAAGGCTGCACTACTGCTCATTAGCACTTGTCTGCCTCCTTCAGCACTCAGGTTGGGATTTCTGGGGAGGCAGTCTCAAAAGGATTCTTCTCTCATATGACTGTTTTCATGGGATAAGGTTTATTTTTCTTGTCATAATTTTCTTGTAATAACAGATGGATTGTTCCACAGTAAACCGATGCGTTACTTTCGGACACATTTAACATTGCTTTAGACTAACAAATCTCACTTCTTTTTAAACAGCTCATTTTGAGTAACTGAAGATCAGAATTGGATTAATAATTAGTGATTAAATGGATGAGTGTTTGTTTATGAACTTTCACAGGTTTGTTACAGCTACATCCTGTTATTGCTGTTACAGCATTTGTTTTGTCCGAAGTGCAGCCATCTCAGTATCTACCTTTAGAAATACACAGGCAAGGGGAGGTCATGGTGGCAAATTATGGTTCATCCAACTACTTTATTATTGACTTTCACAAAAAAAAAAAACAAAACCAAACCAAAAAAAACATGGACTCTGGAAAGACCCAGATGATCTCAGACTGCCTGCTTGGAAAATAAACTGTCTGTCTTTGCATTTTACACGTTACTGCCAAGACTCCTAAGTCCACGGACTCACAGGCCCATTGCAGTTGGCTGCAGAGGATGACCGGTGTTGCCACTCTCCTGCATTCCTGAGCCTGAAGTGACCGTGGTAAAGCAGGACACAGGCTCTCAGCCCAACTGGTACCAGGGTCTGCATGCTGACTTTCCACGTCCGCTTCTGTGGGTTTGGGTTTTCCTGCCATTATATGACCCCAAAGCACGAGAGGAGTTAAGCATCTCACAAGCACAGCAGCCCTTCCGCGGTGCTGTGGAGGCACAAGGCAGGGAGTGATTTCAGAGCTCTGCATAGCCAGGAGTGAAACCCTGCTGCCCTCCACCTTCTGAGCAGGAACCACAACCTAGACCTGCCCTGACTCCTGGCTTGAGGCAGATCTTTCATCCCTCTGTGATGGTAAGACCCGGATACTTCCCACTAGAGGTGTGAAACCCTATGTAGTAAATTTAAGCTCCAGGACAGTCACTGCCACTGAGCACCCCACCCATCCCTGGTCTGCAGGTGAGACCTCAGCTTGTGGTCAAGGGTGACTAGAGGTGGAGATGGAGACAATATATGTGGCAATGCTTATAAAATAGCCTGGAAAGAAATTTGTGTCAAGCTGAACCATTTGCATCAATCCCCCAAAAGCTTCAAGTACTGTTTGGCAGACTAATTTTTTTTCCGCTCTGGATTTTAGATGTTAGTACTGCCTTAGCTGTCAACCAAGACAAAAATCCCACATAACTCTCAATGTATAACTCGCTTCCCATCTGGGGTGGCCCAGCAGAGAGAAGTGGAAGCCATTCCTGAACGTGGGGTGAGCGCGAGGGGAATACCCAATTTCTGATGTCTCTAGGGAGGAGCATGATCCAAACAGAGGGAGGGGGAGGGCTTTTCATTCACGCTTCCCGGGACTTGTGGCAGTAGCACCCCTATTTTCCTGGGTTTGTTTCTTGTGCCGTGCATTGCTATGTTGTATATTGCTACAGAAGCTGGATCATGTCAGCGCTACCCAGGCAAGCTTCAGGCTGTTAGGCTGTTGGATAAAAGGGGAAAAGTTGCCATCACAGACACACACGGACATAGAACCAAAGAAAGCCTACACCTTTGGGAAAAAGCCCTAGCTAATATGAAACTATTAACATCTCCTTTTGATGGGCTGTGGAGATAACAGCATACATGTGTCTTGAAGTTGTCTGTCACAGCTGTCCATCAACAGCTTATGGGACAGTGGCCTGGCCCAAGAGCCATTTCAGACACCTCCCAGCCTGCTTCCATCCTCCTGTAATTCCATGAGAGATACCGTTGACATGCACCTTTACCTTGGGTCAACAATTTAAAGACAACTGCTGCTTGATAGTGCACGCAAAATGAATTATTAGTCTTGGTTCTGGCCTAAGTGTCTGGAGACTGAGACCTTTGCTGGCCCCACACAGAAAGCCAAGGGCTGACAGAAGCTCTAGCAAAAGAGAAGTCCCCACAGGTCAAGGGAAGGGGCACTGCAGACTAATAAACTCCGTTACTACGAGGAGAACTTTGTTCAACTTCTGATGCCAGAAAGGACAGCCTGAACTGGCAGGTAAATCTCCCTGAAGATAGCGGAAATAGAGGTTAGAGCACCATATTTATCTCAGGCTACATAGTAAATAGTGAGATACTGCAAAAAGAGAATTGAAGATTTAGCCGCAGGAAGGTGTCATTGAGCGGCAATAACAGTATAACCATGCTTTACCCTGCCTTCCATTTGCAGTGTCCCGCTCTCAGGTGGATGATTGCTCTTCAGCATTTGGCCAAGGTCAGGCAGGTGAGAGAGAATTTTTTTTTCTCAAGTTTCTGGTGTTCCTAAGCAATTTTTAACATGAGAGAAAAGGGCAGTAACTTCTTTTAATTGGCAAATATGTTTTCAGTGTCACCAGAAAGTGCTGCCTCTCCATTTAGATATTAGTCTGATTTTGTTTTGATAACTTTCAGCTCCTAAGTTTGGTCCAAGAGGTACTCATGTCCCAGAAAAAAATATGCTTGTCCTTTTTAACTGGATTCCATAGGCTGAAATTTATCCATGGTAAGTGTTTCACAGTACAGTAAATTATGCAGCAGGTTCCACACAAACATCCTTTACTCTCTGAAACGAAGGTGGGCACTCAGTAGCACAAGTACACTGATGTAGCCATCCAGCTGTTTGTGTTTTCCCCAGGCATTCAGCACTTCTTACGAATAACCACACTTTGCACTTCTGTAACACACATCCTGTGAACCCACGGGGCAACCACAAAGGTGGGGTAAACGCCTCTATTTCTATTTTATAGATACTTAGCACTTCTGAAGTGCAAGCTTAAGGCAGGTTGTGTTGAACATCTAAGTTTGGAGAAGTCGTTCTGGAACGCTGGTGGAAATTATTTGCTCAAATATTACTGGTAAGGCAAGTGGCCAGTGGTCAATGCAACTGTTGGAAGGTGGGTTCCCTCTCACTCTGTGAATTCCCTCTCCAATACTCCAAGCTTCTCCCCATTTTGTTTTCCTGTTGTACAGTGTTCATTAAACCCTTTGCTGTGACATGCCATTGCCAGTGTGCCAAATCCTGAGCAAATCACATCCTCTGTTCTTCTGTAGCAGATTTGTGAGATAATCTATTATAGATTAATCATTTCAGTCTTATGGTGCAATGTCAAAAATAAATTGGGGTTATGAAGCTGGAGGGGAGCCACTTGGGGGGTGGTGTGTTCTCATTGACGCTCCTCATTTGACTTTGAAAACAGTGTCACGATGAGATTTCCGAAGCTGATTGTTACCCCGTGGAATCCAAATCACAAGGTAAAAATGCTGTGGAGTAAGTTTTCATCTCCACAAATAATATCTCAGTGTTTTACTGTAGATGATTTTCATTCTATTTCCTTCCCTCTCCTCACAACGTGAAACTTATCTGGGCCGATCCATTACATCTCTTTAGAATAATAGATGGCAGAAGAATAAATAGGATAAAATAAAAGCCAACCCCTTTTAAGGCCTGAATATCTGCTGAAGATGGAGGTATCCAACCCAGGAAAATAACACAGGCCAGGAATACAGCCAAATATACTGTATGAAAATATCTATTTGCATAATTTTAAATATTCTCTAACATTTCATAAGCTCTCAAATGTCAGGCAGTGAGTAATTGGCCTACTACTGTAGTCCTTGTTACACTCCCAACTGAATCACAGCAGGTCCTTGGTGCCTCCTAAACCAGAGCAGAGGTTAGTGCATAGGGAGAGGCTGTTCTCCCTCTTAGCTCCCTGGTCTCTTCTGCGAGACAGGAAGATCCACAGTCCTCCCCGAATTGGATATGAACTGAGAAATGAGACATTTAGTTCTACCTGTGCTGCCATGTACCACCCAACTAGACAGCAAGGCTTTATCCTGCCATCAGTTATTGAATGCAAACGTACAGTGACTTCATGACATGCTTTACCTTCCAAAGGATGGCAGAATATTGCAGGGACTACAAGGAATGGAAAAGCACTATTTTTGTTTCAGTTTCTTTTGCTTGGGTGCAAAGTAAATCAAACCAGGCTCCATGCTGAGTGATATATCATATAAACCTTCGATGTGATATGTATCCAACGATTTGTTTTTCACTACGGTAGCTTTTCACAATCCATAAGTCAGATAGAACGTAGAGAGATGTCCTAGCTTGAAATGCAAAGCGATTTTTTTTAAGATATGCTGGGGATTTTTTCCATACCAAGAGGAGTTGCTGAAGAATACAGCTGCAAGTATGTGCCAGAGCATATTCGCTAATGATTTACTTGAAAGCCGTGATGGTAACTAGAGTCCCTTACAGAGTTCTTCTTAGCAATTAATGCATTAGAAGGGTGCATTTAAGCAACGTTAAGGCTGTAGCAATAAACTAACCAACAGAAGAAAATGACTAGCATAGTGCAATTCTGAACTGGTTTGAACTGATCCATCTTCCACTCGTAACCTATCTTTTGTATTCAATGGGTAATTACGCATCATATGCAGCATCATGAGCTAAAAAAGCTTGATGCGTGAGGTGTGCGACCCTAGTTAGAGAAAAACGTAGATAAATAGATAGCATGTCAAAAAGAATATATGCCTTTAAAATTGCATTGGAACATTGATATGATCGACAGATCATAACAGTATGTTACTTAAAAAACAATGGCCAGAAAGCCTTAAAATGCTTCCTAATTGAGCCTGAGAAGGAATTTTGCCTCCTTGCTTTCCCAACGAAGGCAATCCTACCCCACCAGCTCTGTTTGCTCAGCCTCTCAAGGCTGATTCCTGCAGAGCTGTGAGCACTCATTTCCCTCAGGAACAAGGATAAGAACCAAGTTTATCCTCAGTACCAATCTGGCATGGGTCA
>VXBO01008878.1:597105-617925 GCA_013400135.1 Rhinoptilus africanus
TGAGTAAGCTCCATCTCTGAGGATGTTCCCTCGTCTCTGTACATGCATCAGCTTTGTCAAAAGGATGGAGGAAATGCCAGATCCAGATATATGAATTCCACTTGGGTTTTCATTTTTGTTTTTTTTTTTTTTAAAATACGTCACTGATCAGTCCAGAGATGGCAAAAATTAATAGTCATGAGTTAGCTACTATAGCAGCTGCCTACAAAGAGGGGTCCTGTAGGCAGGCTCCTTCTGCCCATTTGCCTGCTGGTTAAACCACCACTCTAGAAATTACAAAACAAAACTTTTTTTTCCCTTTATAAACATCTATCAGCATCACCTTTATATGGCCCACAGCACCAACACTGCCTAGCTTTCAAGTTCTCCAAATCCAGCCAGAATCTCCCCTAGCACATTATAACACATTTTACTGGCTTGAGCAGGGTAAACCACAGCCGTCGCCTCAAACGGAGGGCTGCTGAGCCCCAGCAACCTCCGCACGAGGACGGGCGCACCATCTGCGTCCCTCCAAACGTCCGAAGCCCATTCACAACTGCCAGCCCTTTGAAAAGCCAGCCTGTTTCTCTGATTGATTCACTTTTTAATGAACTGGGAAAGCCTGTGAGCTTAAACCCTGACACCTCCACCTCCCTCCCTTCCTAGCCATCCCTGCAGCAATGTACTGATTATATTTCAAGTTATTACGGGATTAATACAGCTGCCCCCGGTGCCTCTTTCCCCTGAACTTCATCAATAAAAGTTGTGTACTACTCTTACTCCAGCTAGTTCAGTTTCTCCCTGAATCTCTCCTTGTTACCTGTGGTGTGTCGGCAAAGCTGTATCATATCAACCCTTCAAAGCTGCCAACGCCGCTAGCGTTTAAAACCTACTTGTGTCACAGCCCTGCATAAGCTTTGCGTATTTAAGAGGACATCTTGAGCTCCACTATGCACTGCATCAGCTCTCTAAGAGGGTAGCACATACTTAGCACTATTGAAAATAATGAAATAAGATAATCCACCAAAAAAAAATTAAATAGATTGTGCCAGAGTCATCTTTCTTTGAATTCACAGTAGAGCTATTAAAAAACACACAGGCAAGTTCAGTAGAAGGGGGAAAAAATAAAAAAAAAGAAGGTGAGGAGAACAAAAGACCTGGTCCCAGACAATCCAGTTTTTCACACACGGCATTTCTTTACTTGGTACAAGCTTTAGGTTTACTTTTTTTGTTGGTGTAATAGGGCAGAGTTACCCCTCAAGAAGCCTATTTTCTAAAAACTTCATTAAAAATGTAATTAACTGGCTTATTCTTTGGGAAGTCTGCAATTGTTTACAGAAGAATTGCCACACAAGCGGCCACCTTTGACTGTGTTAAAGCAGGAAGTTATGCTCCTGTTTACAGCTGTGCATCAATTCCTCAATATATTTAGTTTTGGTACAAGTTACATATAAAATTCTTACTGAGCTTAATGTTGCAGCAAATAACACATATAGTAAGCGAGTAGGATTTATCACTGGCTGTAATGTCGTAGCGCATATTCTAAATATATACGGTGAATGATATATACACACGCACATGCAAACAAAATGGAAATATATTTAGTTTAAGAAGTGATGAATTGTGTTTGCTTTCATTATTCTCATTTTGCATGTAGGAGAACGGAGATCAAGCACACGCACGGAAAGGGTGGCTGGCTGAGATCACATCCGTGAAGCGACGCGCTCACCGACGAGCAGGTTAGAGAAGGAACAGCACTTCGCTACCCACAGCACTGGGGTACCACAGCAGTGAGGGACCCAGTCTGGTTGGTGGGACGCAAACAAATCCCACGGAGTCCAAAGATGCTCCCAGAAAGCATAAAATATCTATCCTGCTAACATATCTCACCCCAAAATGTTTTATTCAAACTTCTTTCTTAAGGAAGGAAGTGGCAATTTTCCCCTTTAAATTATTTTTCTTTCCTTTTTTTTATTTTTTTTCCTTTTGGTCTCCCTTGTAAACACAGAGGCCAGAAGGCTATGCTTAAATAATTCATCTACAAATTTGCAATATCTTTTTGAACTATAGCAATTAAACGGAAAATAGAAAAATCAGCTCAGCATCCTGTTTGGATGTAATTAAAGGTATAATCTGTTCCATTTGAATACCTCAGTGCTTACCCTTCTTAAAACAACAAATAAGAATAGTAGCTCATTTGCAATATGGTTTTTTTTCCAAGCCAGCTAAAAAGACTAACTGATGAAGCAAGAATAATAATTTTTAAACGTGGCACAAGCACAAAAATACCAACTACAGCTTTCGAATGATTGCTGCAGATCCCAAGTCTGATGAGAGCTCAGCAACAAGGGGTATAAGCTTTATGGCAAAACACTGAAGTCTTCCACTATTTGGTATCAGCATCTTGATATGGCTGATATAATTACCTATCAAGTACATCAGTGGAATGAATATCAGAGGATATCCAAAAATATGTAAGTGGGATGCATATCAGCTCAGTCTTTTAGGGGCTGTTTGATCTTAAGGATTTTCACTAAGAATGAGAGACAAATACCGCATTCATTGCCCTTTTGTTTTCTATAAGCAGCTGATGATTTTACAGCACAATAAAATTAGCCTATTAATGGCTGGCTTATGAGTTTTAGCTGGATTTTTTTTTCCTTCTACTGGACGTTTCTCCACTGCTCAAAGAAATTGAAGTCGGGTGTAAAGTTAATATCTGCCTTGTTCATTTATTCTTCTGTAAGCAATCAAGATTTCCCCAACTCACAAGGCAATCTTTTGCCTTTCGAGAATGAATATAGGCCCTGTTCTCTCAATTTAGTTTAACAAAACAACTGGCATAAGTTCAATGGAACCGATGATTATTCTGCGAGGTTATGGCGAACCGCAGAAGTTGTTAGTGAAAAGCTTGCTTGTAAGATCCCCTAAGAGGAAAAGTATATGGATATTTCAAAATGTAATTAACAGCGTAGTCCAACAATGTGAGCAAGAAACATGGGCTGGTTTGGCTGCCGAGGAACCCGGCTGCACAGGGAGAGCTTTGGCTCACCCAGCAGCCACCGCTCCCCCGGGAGTGAAGAGCAGGGTGAGCACCGCAGGGGCCCCCTCGCCCTGGGCACTGTTCTGTTTCAACAAAGTTGTTGAGGTTTATTTGTTTTAGTTTAGTTTTTTAAAAAAATAAATGTGTAGCAGTGAATAAAAAGAATTTTTAATAATTAAAAAAAAAATAATCAGTTTTCAGGCCTATTTGTCAGCTGGGATGAACATCTAATGTAGCAGGGAACAGATGTAAACAGATGAAATGATTACAAAAATGTAAGAGTGATATTGCACATGGGAACAAAATGGCCCTACGGTCTGTGAGGCCTGCATTAGAACAGTGATTTTTGAGAGAAGTTTAAGCGCAAATTTTTCAAGAGTTACTCAGCACCTATTACAATTTCCAGCCTTCCTGGGGGGGTGTGTGTGTGCGCTTTGCTGTTTGAAAGCCTGGGCCCTTTTCAGGACGAGTCCTTCAAAGGCTTGAGCCCCCCCAAAGTGTCCCTCGAGCATCACCCTCTTACAGGGACAGCTCTTGTCCAAGGCACTGGCCTTCGCAGCTTTTCTGACCTGGCTTAACACATGGCGGTGTGACCTGCGCATACCTTGCCAGTCACTAAAGTTCTGCAATTTATTACTTTTAATACGGTAGCGCTGAGAGGCCTCATTTAAAAAACCCAAAAAACTCCAGCCCTTGTGGTGCCTTGGCCCTTCAGTGGCCAAGCTAGAGGTGAGCCGGGGCAAAGAAGCACCACCAAGCCGCCAGGCAGGAGTGAGGCGGGTGTCCCCAGCCACCGCCGTGGCTTCCATTGCCTCCCCTTTGGACTGTGTAACCGCCTACACGCCAAAAACACTTCCGTGACCTGAATGCTGGAACTACTATTAAAAGAAACACAACAACAGCACTCAAGTTGTTAAAAAATACCCACAGAGGAGGAGTGAAAAAAAATAATCCTCAACAGAGTCGTGTCTGTCTCCATTGAACAGGACTTTTTTGGACCTTGGGCTCAGACGTACGACCAGTCCACTGCGGGTGAACGAATTACCAAGCTGGGCCATTTTCACCGAGGTTTAAGCGCAGGCGTTTTACCGGCCGCGTTTGCCAGGGGCCAAGAGCCTGCGCACGCTGGGCAGGTACCGCGCGCACGGGCGCCTGAGGCAGCGGTTTGCTCGGGACATGCATCGACCCCCATGGGCCACACTGCAGGAGTAGGACCCAAGCCATTCCAACCCCCAAGGAACATCTCCGAGAGACAAGAACCTGCTCCTGAATGAAGCCAGGCTTATCTCATGCATGCCATAGGTGTGATGTCAGCCCCTCTGGCGAAGGAACGAGGATGTCTACAGCCTCCACTGTGCAAAAATGCAGGAACCAAAGTTAACATGTTTCAGACTCTGTTAAAATATGGTGATAATTAAGAAATATAATTACCACTACAAAGTTAATTCCTCTTTGAGCTCTTACAAACAAGTTTTTAATTTGCACCCAAAATTTACATTTCAGATTTCAAGTCAACCACGACTGGTTAGCAGCTTGGCTGGGGACTCAAGGCAGTGGCTGCCGGCTCCTGCCGGGCTCAGGGGCAGGAGCACTGTGGCTTCCCAGGAATGTCACGGGCAACCAGTCGCCAGCAAACCCCGGGCGTACACAGGTAAGCCTGCGATCGGATTGCTTTAAACTGCCTCATCTGTTGTACAAGTGTGAAAATAATAGCCATGTCAGATAAACTTCTGCTTTTTATTAAAAAAAAAAAAAACCCAACAACTTATAAGGTAATTGATTGCTTTCTTCTAGCCTTTTATGAGCTGTGATTAAGGAGATATAGTAGCCCTGTTTACACAACTCCGACAAGTCAGGACCTGCAGTAGGTTATTGGCTTGCGGCCCACAACTTGCAGTCCGTTCTCAACAGAATCAATCTGAAGTTGAAAACATCCCCTGTAGGAAGCGTACACTTCCCTGCTTATACAGGAACAGAAAAAAAAAAAAAAAAACCAAACCAGTAATAACTTCAGGTCCTGTGAGTTGCAAGTTCAACTTACAGAGCTCAGCCCTGACTTGTCATTGCTCTCAGCATGTTCGTGATGAGATCCGAGCGCTTCACGGAGGACTCATACTTTCAACTTGACAAGGGACATAGGTGAGCGTGTTACACTTCACTGTTACTCGCAGCTCAGACTCTGCAGAAATAAATCGGGAGCTCTCACTGTTTAACATGCAGTCAAAGCACTGCCAATCTAAAATGGCTGATCAGTAATACTTTAATTGCAGTTTCATAGAAACAAATTGCTATTTAATTGCAATAAGCTCTTCTGTGGCTTAGCTGGACTGACGATAGGCATATACCCGGTATAAAAGTAACGAGCAGCAACAACGGTTATCTGGTACTTCACGTACAGGAGGCTCGGGCAGTGAAATCAGACCTGGAACATGTAATTTCACACTGAAGAAATACAGCACTTAAAAAAAAATATATATACATAAATGTTCCGATCTCAGTTTTACTTGTTATTTTAATAGAGCTGTTCAGAACATAGATCCTTGCAAAAAGCCTCACATTTAACTACCAGCCAAAGAATTTGATAAAAAAATTAAATTAAAATGATCTTCTGAAATGCCCAGCGGTACTTGACAGCAAGTCATACTAGGCCAGTATGTGATTTTTTTGGGGGGTTGTTGGGGGTTTTTTTTTTGTATTTGCCCTAAAATAAGATGATGCAGATTTTATCAGCGTTAACTAACAAGGAAAAAGGGAGACAAACTCAGTGTGGTTAATATTCTAAAGATGCGACTTAATTTCATAGGCTTCATTTTGGTAAGACATTCTCATTTTATATTTCATAAGATACTGCATAACCTGTTAAAATATTTAAACATAAATCATGTAGGACTGAAAAGACCGTATCTTGTTGCAAACAGAATTTGGTTTGGAAAGGCTTAATGTCCCACTGCCTGCCAGGATGCGTAAATCTCATAACTAGACAGCTGGATAGGTAAAAACATTAAACCCATTTAGAGGGCAATCTTTTTACAAAATTGTTTCATTAATAAGAGTGACAATTTATATGATTGAGACGTTTACATGCAGTATAGACAGAGCCTTTCATCCAGGTTCACGAGGATGATTTCAGATTAGTAATATTTCCTTTGCTTTTTTTTTTTTAAACGGCATTCATTTTTGAAAGTGAGGGAAGCTCTTACTGAACGATTGTTTGTATGACTCTTCAGCAGCACTAAATGCAGAGGGTGCATTTCAGCCTCCGTGTGGCAAATGCATGTGATAAAAGGTGAACAAGTACGTGTTCGTCCTTACAGATCTCCTAAAAAAGTGATTTTTCACGTAAGGACAAATCTAAGCCTTTCCAGTAGCCTTCTATCCACACCTACTGTCCCCATTAGAGCCTGTTTTATTGTCTGAAATGCCTCTGGTTTCAAGAAAGTGTTTTACCTAAAGCAAGAATACTACTTAAATATGTTCTATTGTATATTCATAGCTCCATTAGTCCTCCTCCAATTTAGCACATCAAAGCAAAGGCTTCATCACTTGCATGTGGATTATGCTAACATGAGTGACATTTGTAATCTTATAGGTCTGCAACTTAAGAAATGCTTTTAAAGTAAGCTATTAAATAGGTAGCTGTGCTTTACAAACGAGTCATAGAATAGTTTATTTAAAGCTGTTAATGAACTTCAACCTCTACATCACTAAATGCTATACTACATTACTTACTAGAAGTTATTAGCTATCTTCTTAGCGCTTCTAGGTTATATTGGACAACCAAAAAATCTGTACGTGTTAGATTTAAACACTGTACCCTGAGTGCTTATACTGAAAGAATATAAAAAGATGTCTACAGTCTCACTAATACTTGAATTCTATATTCATATGACTTCAAGTGTCTTTTCAAAGATATTGAAGCAGCACAATTTGCAGGACTTTACCTCAAGACTTTAATGCCAGATCAAAAAGCTTAGAAACTTATTTAAAAAATATGTAAGTGCATTTAATTAAAGTCACACATAGCTTCAGTCATTTTATTGCTTTATGTTATGCAAGAATTCCTTTGTCTTTACTTTCTGATACTTTACATTACGACATTTTCTTTTCTCTGTGACAGTCCTATTTTTCCTCAAGCACTGAAGTGTTAAAAGAAGAAATTCATCAGACCTCCAATATACCAGAGGTCAAGATGTAGAATCTGGAAAAAAAAAACCTGCTGTTGGTTGTTTAGCCAGACAAATCTATAAATCAGCAGTTTGTGTATCGGCATCACAACCAAAATAAGTCAAGCTCACTCCCTATCCCAGCATGCTGAACAGCCAGCACCTTCTCAAAAAAAGAATTTAAAAAGAAAACCTAATCGTGATGTATTTCAACTGTATCAGTCTCCTATAAAAGTAGAGTATTTGTTAACATTAATTTGTTATTAATTGCGGCAAAGGCACATTCTAGGTGCTCGCGCTCTCCTGACTGCAGGCACACAATGCACAGCCATAGACTCATGTTGGCCTTCTTGCTACAAACCTGAAAAGTCAGAATTTTTTCTCAAAATTATGCTCCACAGCTCAACTGCCGAGCAGCTGATGGGAAAAAAACACTAAATGAAGTTGCTCCCTTTCTAAGCTTAGAGGCGGCTGCGCTGCTCTGGGGAGGCTCGGGGGGGCAGGGTATTTTTTGTTTGTTTGCTTTCAGAGAAGAAATGATATTTGAGATCAGTGCTCGGAAATAGCTTGGGAAACGTGCTCTTCTTTCCTTCAGATTATCAGTGTTGAAAAGTTAAGTCTCTTACTGCGGCAAACACAACTTTATGTTCTTCAGATCAGAACAGCTACTGTATTCCTTTTTCTGAATACTCAATTCTAGCGCTCAGCATGAGGTACAGACCTTTTGTTGGTTTTTTTATTTTATTATTCTTTGACCTCTTGTGGTACACACATGCAGGCTCACGCTTGCACACTCACAGACACAGGCACACCCTTAACACATGGTTCTGTGGAAAGGAACTGGAGAGAAGGAGACCGCAATACCTACACGAGTACCATAAATCACTGCAATATGGATTATAATATACTTGCTATTACCAGAATTAAGAATCTCAATGAAAAATAAAGATCATTTTGAAGTAGTGCCCTGTATCCCTGCCAAAAGTAACACAATTAAGTAGTTTAACAGATTCTTTACTGGCATAAGACAAAAAACCCATCCAAACCAAAAAGGTACTTTTAAAGATAATTGACAATTAAGGTAATAACTACGTAAGATATAGTTTCAGAATAATGCAGTTTTGAAAAAAAAAAAAAAGAAAGCAGAGCTTCTAAAACCCATACTCAATTCAGTGTTGTTTTACTTTTTTATTATTTAAATACACCATACTAGAGCAAATGTCTCTGAAAATATCACAAATAAAAGATTTTTCTTCATTCAGCAAATTAGAAGTAGGTGAAAATTTCTACACAGTAGCTGCTATGAGCCTGACTTTTTTTCTTTTTTCTTTTTTTTTTGCCATGGGAAGTAGCAACATTAGGACGAAAACACTTACATGCATACATACATTGTATTTTACAGAGATACAATAAAAGTGTTTGTGATAGAATATCACAAAAGCCACATCTTTATCTCATGTTCAGTTTGATTGAAACACATTTCCTTACAACACTTAAATATACAAAGAGCAAATAGAATGTTGTTAAGGTAAAACACAGGGTACAAACTGGCCAGTGCCCTGCTAATTGTTAATGAGGGTAGAAAGCAGATTTCAATGCTTCTTTTAATTAGCTTCATTAGTCATCTTCCCCACCCCCCCCACCCCCCCCAAGATGTCCTCCGGTGGATCTTTTTTCATTTTCTCTACAGTCTCCCATTAGCCCAGGTTCATGGAGTCCTTAATGTTCATATTCAGTCATTTTAATACACCAATAAATGTGGGAAGGGCAATCAAGAATAAAGAAGGTGCAATGGTATGGAGCTGGCATTGATGCTAGCTACAAAGGTGACTTGTCTACTTGGAGACATGGGATCCATCTGTGATGAACAAAATTTGAGATGAAGGCACGCATTCTGCATTACTCTGACCTTTTAGCAGACCTGTAAGAAATAAAAATGGGTATCTTAGCTAGAATACTATATTTGAGATAGGAAACTACAACATGACTGCTTTTGTCTTTTCCTTATTCACTAATCTCTTTTTTATTAGATTACTTTCCAACTGTGACTTGATTAAGGCTTTCTACACTATCCATTCATACTGCTAACGTTTCAACTTCAAATAGCAAAAAGCAAACATTTTCTGCAGTTTCACTACTAAAAAGAGCAGACGGGGAAAAAAAAAGAGACGACAACAATAAATAAGTGTACTTTCTGGTAACAAATCGCACAGCGAATAAGGTGGTTTTTCTGGGCCCCTTTTAAAAGGGAAGAAACATTACGCCATGCCTTTGAAGAAGCTAGTAATATGATCTTATAATTGGAAGAAATAGTGTGTAAAGCAAATAAGGAGTACAGCCAATATCCTCCCAAGGCAACTTTGGTTAATATGCTGCATTGCACAAGAGCTAAATATAGATATTTCAGGATTTTTCCCCCCCATTTAAAATTCCTCATCTGGTGTGTTAGTTAATGTTACATAAACATTTTAATACATGAAGTCAAACATGTGCTTTCACACTGGTGTTAATGAATTGTGATAATTAAAAGTGTCTAACTCAATAAAAATCTAAACTTTCATAGATAAAACAGAAATGATCATCCATAGTCTTCAAATACAATCTGTTTGCAATTACCAAAATGAAATAATATATATTAGGGTTTTATGGTTTTTAAATGACATTTTGCGCTTCCCAGGAAGTTCTTTCTTCACCCTTTCTCTAAGTTACTAAAAGCCTGAGGTCTATTAGTAACTGCAACCCCCCACTTTCAAGCTAATTAAAGTAGTAGAGGCTTGGAGGTTTAATTCCCCAGAGCTGAAGCTCAGTGTGAGAAAGGTAATTTGTCTGTCCAGAACAAAGATTAGGGAGCAGCCAGCAAGCATATTTAATAAATGAGCATCAAATATCTTCTACTATGGACACAGACAACACCAATTATGTAACTACAAGGGAATTGGTGAGTGATATGTAAACTAGGAGATTTTTAAGATCTTCTCTGAGAGATGTAATCTAACTCATACTTTATTTAAAAGTATGGAAGCTGAAGACAAGCGTTTGCTACCAACATTGCGAACCGGTGGGAAGTTGACACTTTTAGCAGGTGGTAACACCATTGCAAACAAGAAATGCTACAGGAATACTACCACTCCCCCAAAAAAAGCATAGAGAATTCTTCACAATACAGCCCCTCCACATGAAACAGCACCCAAGACACCACAAACTAAGTCTGTATTCTGCAGGCAGGCAGTACCGAGTTTAGAGAAGACAGTTTGGGTTTGGTTTTTTTTTTTTTCAAACTACACGGCAAGTGATGGGAAGTTATAATTTACATGTGTGAATGGCCTTGGGGAGGCAAAAGGCGGGAATAGCCAACATTGCTGCATTTGCCTCCTTAAAAAGGAAAAGGAGTTTTTCAGCAGTGAGGTTGCGCAAGCCTTCTGCCTGCACCCATCACCAACAGCTGCTAACCTCTAAACTGTATTAAGACAACAGCGAGTTCCTGTCACCTTCACATACGCAACACAAGTGGGTTTTAATGCTGGGAGTATGTCTCAATCTCTTCAGTTTAATGAAAAACCCTGTGAATATTCTGCTATGTCTATAATCTCTCGTGGTAGAATAACCTGGAGACTGATTGATCTTAAATGTTTAATAAAGAGTATCTGTTACAGCCAAATCTGTCATACTGGAAGAACATTTTTAATTAGTGGCTCTAAAACACACAGCTTTCTGGAAAACATCTCTGATGTAAACATCTTTAGACTGTTAAAATGCCAACATACAAAACACGATTTTTTTGGCACCTGCCCCTGTAGCTTCCAAAGTCCAGAAACCTGGCAAACCTATGAATTATCAACTTGTCTCCTCAGCTCCATTTCAGTTTTCTGGAGTTCAGTGCTCCACAATTGAAAACTGGTCGGAGAACTTACACCATTTTCTAGAGAGATTATATTATAAAGAAAAAAAAAACCCCAAACTATAATCTCTCCCCCCAGTCTCCTCACTAATACCTCTTCATCTGCCTCATCACTGATTGTAGCGATGCAGTTAACAGGCGGTGACGGGCACTAATAAAAACCCATTCTCGCTATTTTCTCTGCATTTAGCTTCTACCAGGTGTCTACAGTCGTGAGCTCTGCAAGCCCAGTCCAATTTTACTTCTCTTTTCCATGTTCTATGTTCCTCATCATGTCTCCTGCTTTTATTGCAACTAAATCATTTTTACATTTTGCTACAGCATAGTAAGAAACTGATAAAACTAAATGACAATTTAGACACCTATTTGAAGTTACATTAAACTTTACATTCCTAGAAGACAAGTGGATAAACCACTCTCTCAGAACGGTAAACCTTTTACTGCAGTGTATAAAGATGAATGGTTTTACCTATATTTTGAAATGGGATACCTACAAACATTCATTTAACAGATTCACTGCTAGCCAGTCTATATTACACATTTGTTTCATTAAAATTCACAACAGTATAAATCTATGAATCTTTAACTGTATTTGTACTTCCTTGAGAAGAGGCTGCACATTCTCCTCCGATCTTAATTATCTTTGCTCTGCCTAACTATATAGGACTTCTGTACTCAACTCTCATCACCTCGATTGATAAATTAAGTAAATAAAAGAGGTCCATGCTTTATTTTGATGTAATTACATTCACTGTATAAGACTTGAAAGAATACTTAAAATTAATCAGTAAATTTATGCACAAAAAAAAAGCAAACACAGATATTGAAATGTAGCAACACAACAAAAAAAACCCATGGAAATTAAAAATCAGTTTGTGTTTTCTTGGACATATTTCTCCACCACTAAGTAAAAGCACTAAAAAATATTCTGTACATTACAGAACAGATCAGCCTAGCATTTGTCCCGGATTTTTTTTAATCTTCCGAATTCCTATCTGCAGATAAATGTTATTTTTTGTGATCCGTACAGACATTAATGAAGTTCCTATTGTAAATCTATAAAGAATTACCAACTGAAGTGTGCACTTTTTGTTTCATTGCAATAACTCAGTGCTGTGTGATTGCCTAGGTTAATGATGAAAAAGTCAAATATACTATCAGAGCTGATGGAAAAATCTATCACCAATCTGAAATTAAAATTCATCTGTGGTCAATAAGATTTAATATCCATGCAAGTGGCGCTGTAAAGAGTAAATGAATCAATGTCATCAATACATAATCAGTATGAAATATGATGTGAATAAAATTATGTGCAAGAGTCATACATTCACTCTTTTCTGGACCAGGGTGGAATGAACAGTCTCTTAACTCAAGGTTGACAGTAATTGTTACAAATTAGGCACAGCAGTTATCAAAATGCACTCACTTGCATAGCTTTAGGACTTATTAAGGAGATTAAAATAGATCTAAAACTATCTAGTTTCAGAGTTACAGGACAACTGTTGATCAGAAATATTTTTCTCCTCTTCTTCTCTATATGATTTGTACGGTCATTATTTACTCATTTAGCTAGAAACCAAGAGCTATCAACCACAGAGATACACAATCTCTAGTTGAGCTATTAGTGTTATGGAGCGATAAGAAAATAGCACTTTGGGTTTTAAATCTGAGTTCTGACATACAAAACAGACAAGAAAATACTTCTGAAAGAGTACCCCAGCATGCTTCCTCAACTAAAACCTTAATATTAAAGTGAAACACATTGCTTTAGTTCAGGAACCTTCTCTTCACAAGACATGTATTTCCATATTAAAGGATCTAATTTTCCTCCCACAGAAACCTGCTCTCTTGTAGCCCTTAACTTCAAGATTATAAAATAAAATAGTTCTCTTCCTTAAGAGTTTATATTAACGTATGCTCTCCATTTTGCTTTGTACATAAAGAGTTCGACAGCTGTACAGATGCACATGCCCAAACCAAAATAAACTGACTCACCCTACATGTCATATTGAAAACGTTAGTTTTTCTCCCCATACCCCGTGCCTAAGTTATTTAAGGTACGTTTAGTTACTTAAAGGTCTCCTTGCCGGGGAGGGGAATGTCCACTATTAGAATGAAAAGAAATTGATCTTCATTTAGTGCTAACAAAGCTTATTAGTAATTGTTGAGTATTCACCTTCTGGTCTGGCAGTAGTGGATTACTCTGAAGTGAATTCAAATGGCCATTGATGAGAGCTGTAGGTCTATCATGTTCACAAAATAAACTGCCATTGATGTAGTGAAACCGATCTCCGGGGACCAGGCGATTCCGGCAGGTAGAGCATGTAAAACACTGGAAAAGGAAAGAGACAGCAAGTGAAACTACAGCACAAATTAAGTATGCTGCAGGTTTGAAAATTACACTTCAGAGACTGCGAGTACAGTTGAGATATGGAGCTGCTTGGTTTCTAGTATCTCCAAATATGGCATTAGTCTTACCTGTTGGGACTATGCAGTACATAACTCAAGTACAGTTTTACCGATTACGAGGGAACAAAGCTACACACTAAGGGAAGCGTTATAATATATACTCATATTTCTAGTTATTGCTTTGCATTTCCTTCATAAGCAGATGCAGATTTTTATACCAAAGAAGCAGGGCAGTACTAATCAGCTACACACACACCAAAAAAAAAAGTACACAGAAAAAACCCCTTACCTTAAGATGATAGACATTGCCCTGTGCCCTCATGACCAGCTCACTAGCAGGAATGGACTGTCCGCAGGCACTGCAAGCACCACTGTTTCCAAATAACCTGAAACAGAGGTGATGATCATGAATAATTTAATACACAGGAGGCTCTAAGTATTTTTGCGCATCACCGCAATGGTTTATTACACAACTATTTTAGACTTCTGACCCCTGTCCTCCAACTCGCTTACGTGCCATAAAATGAAAAAGTATATTTTTGTGTACCAACTGGTAGCTTCACCCTACCTTGGATGTGGTTACACAGGATTTAATCAGAAATATTGACTTACACCTCTAGAAACACAAACAATTCTGTACTACACACATTTTATCAGATTACTGGGTTCATCATAAAAAAAAAAAGATACAATTCATGACTGGAGTTTAAATGCATTGTGTCCTTGAAATTATATGAAGAACTCTTTTGTACTTTAATCATATCTTGAGATATGAGTCATCAAAAGGGTTAAGAGGATTTGATTGTATATCTAAGAAGACATCATGCTCAGTGTATTGAAACTCCAGTAAACCTCCATCAGTGCAGAGTTTCCATTAGAAACTCTCTGCTATCCAGGTTGATATATAATGTGTATGGGTTAACCTTTTCAATCATGGTGTCAACACTTTAGATTTGCCTCTGCTCATCTCTTTCATCCTAACCTTCTCTCTCTCTTGATAATGAAATGCTTGCTCCAACTTCCCTCTATCTGCTCCTGAGTCCACAATTTAGATTACTTCATCTCTGCTAGCAACAAACTGAATGAAATTTCGATTTGAGCAGAAAGTAATTTACCGGGATCTGGACCCATTTGTCATCATATCTCTCTGGGTGTTTGCTGTATCACTGCAGTTTTCCTATGCAATCAAATGAGACCACAACATCTGCCATTGNAATATATACATAATTCTTCAAGTCCATTTAAAGGCACAACACATCGATTCAAAATATATTACAATAATGATTATTGAGTTCTACTTTTACAGGCTGCGTTAGCTAGAATTAGAAAACCTTTATTTGCTTTTGCGTGCGTCTCTAATATACACAAATATTTATAAAGACTACCACAATCATTTCACAGCAAAAAAGGAAACTGAACTAGCTGGCAGGGTCACAGACCCACTTTTCTGCACGATGTAAAACATAGTAATAGGATTTACAAATTAGCGTATTGGTGTCATAATAAATATTAATATTTGCATCTCCTTCCTGTCCAAATAAAGTCATAAAATTCTGTTTGTGTCAACCTAGGAGACGCATTACAACAGAATACCCGTAATCTGAATGATTGCAGTGTGCCTCTGTATAAAAATAATTGCTTTGAATTTTCAGAATCCGAGCTTGCAGAGGAGGCTTGTCATGTTCAAACTACTAATTTGCTGTCGCCACTTTATTGAAAATAGCCTGTAAGTTGTTATTAAATGTATCGACTGAACGACAGAGAGAGTAGTAAAACTGCCCCTTAAGATGGCTTTTAATAGGAAGCTGAGAAACAAATTTTGCAGCAGCATCGATTTGAAGAGTTCAATCAAAACTCCATTTCAAAACTAATTAGTCTGAGATCCACGACACATTGACACGTTCTTGCAGAATCGCAGTGGTTACAAAGGGAAAGCCGAACTAATACATTGTCAGGACCTCCAGCCAAAGGGACTAAACTGTCGGGAAACTAAGGGGCCATTATTAGGGCATCTCCTAAATCAGGACCAGTTCCAAGTAGTTACATGATGTATTGAGATTACTTCCAAAGCTTTACCATATGCGTTTTTGTTCCTCCTTTGTTACTAGAAATGAAGTTCGCACGTAGAAAAGGTGCAAGGGAAGCATCACAAGAGGAGGCAGCAAGGCACTCTTGCATTTCTAGAGCACAGATCCAAAAATCTAGGGCAAGGGGGTAAGGGGGAGGGCATCGCTGGGTAGGGCGGAGGCAGAAAGGCAAAGTCTTGCAGGTGGACAGAACGTTATGTGTCCGGGAGAATCTGAACCTGGTGAGCGGCTCTTGCAACCCCCGACCAATTGCACCACACAACCAAAACCACAGCTTTCAGAACACGGATCTGGTAGTTGCACTACTTGTCTTCATTAAGCTTTCATTTGTTATACAATTCTCTCTGACTAGAAGTGGTCGTACACCTTGAATGTCTGTGAATGCTAATAAATGGAGTCAAACTAATCCAGAGGCTTTCCGCACATCTTAGGCTTTCCCCAAGCATGTTCCCAGAACAGTTGTGTTTTGGGAAGCCACTTCATCTGAATCATCTGCTAAAATTCCAAAAAATTACTTGCAAAGTCAGAACACCTTTCTGATGCTTTGTGTTATTTACCAGGAAAATTAAGCTTATTTTTCCTTCTCTACTGTTATGAATGGTTTTGTTCTGTAATACCATTAACAGGAAAAAGGTTTTATCTTTTAAAAAAATGTTATTCCTCCTTACCAGTAAAGGAAGTCTTCCACAGTAACTATTCTTTACTGAAAAAGTTGTTTCACATGGTTTCTGAGAGGCTGGAGAGCTAATTATCTAACCAGGGGGACTGTCCAGGACAGTATTTGATTTAAAAGGCTTGAGGCTTTAGGTGCTCAATTAAGTAGCTATCGGTCTCAGACTGGACTTTAATGGGCTCTTTTCTCTTTAACTGCAGCAATGGGTAGAGATACCCCAGGTCAGGCTAATTAAAGCCAGGGGACTCTTTAATTGTGATGACAGAATTGGTTTCAGTTTCCTCTTTGGGTCCTCAGTCCAAGAAGGTCATTAATATTTCAACATTTGGGCAATGCAATCAATCACAAACATCAAGAGGTTCCCTATACGGACAAGGCAGCTCTTCTACACTTAGTGGCATTTTACTGAGCCACCTTAAATTAACTACTGTGCGGTTCCAACACGGCGTTCCCCACACCCCCAAACACACAAACGCTTTTCGGGTGGGTTTGTTGGGATTTTTTGGGGGTTTTCTTTTTCAGAACTTTCACAAGAGTGGGACTGAAGGCAGTACGAAATCTTCTCAGCCCAGTTTCCCGTCTCGCTACTCAAAATTCAGTAACAGCAGAAACACATCTCTAGCAACTTACGCTAACAAAATAAGGTTCCAGTTGTTTCCAAAATCATGGAAACAGATTTATGTGCTCCCATTCTTGCACAACACGGCACACATTTGTGCCCACAAATATATATCCAAGCCTTAGCAAAGAGAAATACGCACCCAGACCTACTGATCCAGAAGCGATTGGTGTTTCTGTACATTCCCTATATTTAATCTAAATTCTGCACCAGCTATATTAAAGGTAACAAAGAAAGGCAACACAGAAATTACGCCTGGAGCCAAGTCCATTAAAGGTACTTCAGAATAACTAGAGACCAAGCACCTTAAAAGCACCAGAAGCTATTGATACTTAAAAGGGGGGCTGTGCATAATGGCAAGTGCTGCATTAGAGAAAGGGAAGGGAAAAAAAAAAAACCAGCCAAATTACGCTTGGTTAATTCAGAGTAACAGATCTGCCCCCAAGTGAATTGGAGGCCTTGAATTAATTCTGTTATGACAAATCAAGATAAACGTTCCCCCTAAATTGCATGCGATTTAATTAATTTTTGAGATCCTGGTGGTTTTTTTTTCCTAGCTAATAGTTCACATGCTCCTGTGCTGTCATTGTGCTTGAGTGGGCAGACTTCAAAGTGATATTAAATAACCAACTATTAGATTTACCTAGCACGTCCTATTGGAAAAGTGCCATTTAATTACCTAGCCTGTTCAATTAAAGGGACAGCATTCCCTGCATATAGCAGCTTGCCGCTGATTACCAGGGAAATGAACCCGCCGCCTGCCGGCCCCCTCCCNGGCTGCGCCCACGCCGCGCGGAGCGGAGCGGAGAGAGAGGAGGGGCCGCGGGCGCTGCCCCTTTAAGAGGCGCCTGGGCAGCCTTCCCCCCCCCTTCCCCACCACTCCCTGCTCTCTCTTAGAGGCCAATTTTGTTAATTAAATGTTTTGTTTGCGACGCGGCTCTCATTCATTTCGGACACGTCATTCCGAGCAGATCTAAGCCAGGGACCAGATCTCATTAGATAAAACCTATCAGAACTAAGAGAAAATGGAGGAGACACTAATTAAAGCTTTTAATTGTGCGGATTCGCTGCCACGCTGCTGCTTTATCTGGCATCTTAAGGTTGGGAGGGCTGCGCTGCGCCCCCCTCCCCTCCCCGCCAGGCCGCTCGCCGGGGAGGCAGCGGCAGGGATGGGGGGTTCGCCTCCCTCCCTTTTCCCAGGAACCTCGTCTTTAGACGAGGGCTGCTGCTGTAGCTCCACGGCTAATTTGTTGGCAGATTTTTTGGGGGGGGAGGGAGGGAAAGGGGAGTGTTGTGTTGTTTAAACAACAACAACAAAACCCCCACACGCAACCTCAGGCGGTTAAAAAAGCTCATTAATAAATGGCCCCGTGGTCTTGGCCGGAGGAGTCGGGTCCCTTTCACCTGGCGCCTGCCGGGCTGATGGATCCTCTCTCTCATTTTGTCAGTCGGGTTTGGCGTGCCCCCACTTACGTCTCCCATGGAGAACCATGCCTCTGGCTCTTGCCTGGGGAAGGGAACGTGCCACCACAAAACTCCCCCCAGAAAATTTAAGGGGGGGGTAGGGGTGGCAGAGGGGAACCGGAGAGACTCGCTGCCAAATGGGTGGCATCACCTCCATAACCAAGTGAGGCCACTTCAAGCAAGAAAAGGGTAAGGGCCTCGCTCATGCCAGAGCGACCCAAGCCTGCAAAGCCCATTTCCAGAGGAAAAGCTCCAAGTCAAGCCAGCCCTGTCAGAGCCAGGCCGTCCTACCCCACCTTGAGTGTATGGTGTCCAGTTCAAGTTTCAGCAAGCATCTGTCAGAGTTATTTTTGCAAGTCAAATTACACAGATCTAAAGAGAAGTCAGGCGATAGAACAAGGAGATCAATTCAAACCCCTCATCTGATAAAGCATCCTATTCATAATCGCCTACATTAAAATAAACGAGTATTAATTTTTGGCAACACAAAACCGGAGGACTGCGATAAGCTTGCCTGAACTTGCCTCTGGGATACAGTGGACGCATCTTCTCTTTTTAATTAGCAGTAATCAGACATGAGGGTTTGTTTGATGGTGTTGGTCGAGTGATGAATCTGTACTACTCGGTGCATCTTAACAGCAGTGTCAATTTTTCCACTTCAAACGAGACTCTTTCCCTAACACCGTTCTGCTCTATTTAATTACAATTCTGCCAGGCTTAGGCTTGTTGCTTAGGATGATGACCGAAAAGCACCATTAAACGCCCCCCATGTGCTGATTTTCTAGCATTTCCCTCTAAAAATACCCTCAAAACTATCAAAGCTAAAGCTCCAATTCCTGAAAGATACCGAGGGCTGTGTTTCACGCACCTAACCGAGCAAAGATGCAGCCCTGTATCAGGGCAGAGGCTGCACTATCAGAGCAACCAAGTCTTAACTCTGACCTTTCAGACTAAGGAGGGCTCCATGCATACGCACACATTCAGTACAGTCCAGATCTTCTCAAACAGAAGTCAAGTTTTACAACATAAGCAAACTTGTAACATTTTGTTGCTGATTTTTTTTTTTTTCAGAAAGAAAGAAATAAATGGTACTTTTTGGCCATCAGGGAGAAGAAAAACCTGGGTTAACTCTTGACATTTACTGTAAATGAGAAGCCAGAAGCATTTAAACAAAACACAATTTAACTAAGCATTTCTGTTATGCCAGGAAGGTATGGGTCTTTTTTGTTGTTTTTTTTAATTACTGAATGTTGAAATAGAACACCTCCTTGAAGCATTCATGTGCATCAGTCTATCAAACCATTTACTCAAATTAAATGTGTAATCCTTCAAAATGCCTCCTTTTAAATTAATGAGTTTAAGTAGCTTGAGTTCACCTGAAAAGATCGTACGGGCACCTGACCTCATGAATTCTTTCTATTAATTATATTGGAAACTCGTTGGAAGGGATACTCTGTGTAATCTTACTGTACCCCAACAGATGCGAGATTAATAAGGCTTAGTTTCCCCTACCCAAATCTGTGGCATTTAGAGCCAACAGCTTCAAAAAGAGAGAAGTAATAAAGGGCAAGAGCATATCCCTCCTCTCCCGTCCCCTGCATTTTCTATAGTGGAAGTTAGGAAAAAAGTGGGTTCAAAGCTTCTCCCTAACATGCGAAGACAAACATTATACCCCTGTTTTGGGCTATAAGTAGAATCAGTGGCCCTCCAACTGACGGTTAATCAGCTCTTTCACAAGGAGAACAGAGAATGAGTCATTCTGTTTCCACTCAAAGGAGTTTAAAGGTGCTTATGTAAATATCATAATTAATCAGATACTAAAGGCAGGCATTTCATTATTTAGCACCTCTGCCACAGCCTTATTTAAGCCCTACGATTTTAACATTTACCGTTCAGATATGCACACTTCTCCTTCAACACTACAACAAAGCAGATTAATTTAGCCTCTCTGATTGCTGTTTATTTTTAGTTAGGACTTGTTTTGTGCTGACAAACCACTTTAAAGTTACAGTCGTCGTTCCGCCCCCCNCAGTCTAGGAGAGACTCTGCAGGCTCGGGGCGGTAACGAGGGGCTCGGGACCGGCCGTCCAGACCTCGGGATTTTATTTCTTCTTTTTTTTTTTGGTTTGTTTTATTTTGGAGGTATAAAAACAGCCCGAGAAAACACTCCAGACTGAGGACACTGGCCCGAATAATAGATCATTGAACTTTAGGACGCCTGTTAACTTCCTACACAAACATACTCANGAGACCCAAAAATAAACGCAGGGAGGAAGGGGGTAGAGCGGTCGCCTCACCTGATGTAGTCGTTTCTGCAGAGGATCATGCCGCTCTTGGTGTAGCAGGAGGTGCCGATGTCCCCCAGCTGGGCCTGGCAGCAGGAGCACTTGAGGCAGCGGCTGTGCCAGTAGCTGTCCATGGCGTAGAGCAGGAAGCGGTCGGCGATCTTCCCCCCGCAGCCGGCGCACCTCTTCCACGAGAGGGA
>VXBO01008878.1:620357-640607 GCA_013400135.1 Rhinoptilus africanus
AAAGGCGAGAAAGGGAGGGGGCGAGGAGGAGGAGGAGAATGGAGAGGAAGGCGGCAGTCAGGTGGGCAGCGGCGGCCGCGCCGGGCGCTGAGGGGAGAAGCGCGCGCGCGCGGCCGTTAGGGGCCGTTGGGGCGCCGCCCGCCCCGCTCCTCTCCCGGCCACCAGTTGAGAAACTTGGCGGCCACGGGGGAAAGGGGGGCCCGTCCCGGCCGTCCCCGGGGACAGGGTCGCTTCGCCCGGGTGGCAGCGTCTCTCTGAGCCCTTCATGGGTGCTGGGCGCTGCCACGGGCCCGGCAGCCACAGGGCCCTGTGCTGCCACAGGGGCCGCACCTCCCCTCAGCGCCTCCGCCCCGGCCCGCCGGGCCCGCCGTCCTCGTCCTGCCCCCGGGGCCGCCGACTTTTCAAACGTTTCCCCCGGTGAAACCCGCCTCCGGATGCTGCCCGCCGTTCCTAACGCCCCGTGAAAGGTTTTAAAAGGGTTAAAGTGCCGCAGTTGGCTGGCAGTGGCGCGGCTTGTCGTTTCAGGAGACGACTGCGTTTCTGAGGAAGGAGCCCCGAGGATGACAGCAAGAAGTAATGTTCAGTAGGGACACTGAAAATAGGAAGGAAAGTCCCGCTTACGTATTAACTGCACGTTTTTGAGGCCTAAGCGCAGGACGCTGGATAAGTACAGTACCATATAGCTAAAAAACGACCCTTGAAATAATAAAACCATTTCTAAATGTGACATAATTAGTGGGTGTTATCCCCGTGAACAGTTATTCCTGCAAGCGGCGGGGATGTGCTGGAACAGGCTCTTGCCTGATGTCGCCGCACACCGGGCACACGGGCGAGAAACGCGCTTCACCTCGGCCGAAGGGGTCGGATCAATTATGCATTTCCAGGGTCTGTGAAAGAGCAGGAAAAAACTTGACGATACGAGTTTCTCGATTCCTGACTGCTGACGTAAGTAGCAGCCAATGCAGTGAGGACGGTGGGGCTGGCTGCGACTGCAGCAAGGCCGGGGCAGCGGCCCTGCCGGGGGGGGCAAGCTGACACCGACCTGGGCCACTGGAGAGGGCAGGACAGGTCCTGGCACCGCTAGGGGTGGAAGCCGGGGGGGTACACTTAATTGCTGTTGTCAAATAAATAAATAGTGATGGCGGTGCGACCAAATTACGAGCTCGCGTGCATCTGCCGCCTCCTCCTTGACCCAGGCAACAAAGTGTTTAAAACCCATTCCTGCTGGAGGCGAACCTAGGAGGGATGTATCCGCACAGGTAGACGAAACTTTATCCGGGAGTACTTATATACAAATAAGTGCGTTGGTACAAAAATGCAGAGCGACTTCCCTCGGAGAGGCCGATGGATGAGTCTGGTCTCGGGAATCACAGCCCAGGTGTACTTTAACCACATCGCCACCTGTGGGCCTCCTTCATTTCTGCATCCCTGGCCTTCGCTGGACCACGGAGGCGTGCGCCCAGTAACCACTTAAAATTTAAGGAAAAAAATATCTAGCTAGGAAAAGTGTCCTTGGGAAAACATAGGATATCGTGGGTATGTTTTGTTTCTAATTATATCACAAATAAAATCCTGAAATTTGAATGGCAGCAGAGGTAACGACTTAAATGCAGGCGAAAAGTCTACTACCTGTCTCCATAGACTGGGATATGTCCAGAGTCTGTGCATAAAGCAGACTGGGAGCTCATGGAAAGCTTTTGCAGGGAAAGGGGGGAGCGTGCCGGTGTTGTGGTTAAAAGTAATGTATTTTTTTAGCGTAGGTCTATGAAATATATCATCTGGATGTAATCTCCATGTACATATTACATTTAAACGTACTCAGCAGTTTTAGGTTGGTTATTTAGGATCTGGTACAATTTAAAATGTATAAAGTAACAAGGCATGCTACAGATAATCAACAGTCACTGTTATTTTAGTTCTCTGATAGCTACAAGCACAAGAATAGAGCAAATGCCAAGCTAAAATAAAATCCACGTTGTCTAATTATCTAAGCCTGTAATGGCTGGAAGCTACCAAATTCAGACTCTGGAAGAGCCATCAGGACCTCTCCTTATTGGAAAAGATATTCTACCAAGAAACTCTGCCATAGGCACTAAAATGTTTACTAGTCTTAAAACTGATAGCGATACGAAAAATGGGAATTACCTTCTCAAGGAGCAGAGTTTTAAATGGTTTAATGACGTCTTCCAAATACCATTACAATGTTCATATCTTTTTCTGAAATCTGATCTTCACTAATTTTCGTGATTAATTTTAACAGAGGAAACCTTAACTGAGAGCATTTTGCAGAGCAATATTTTTCTAATTTTTCTTTTGTGCAGCATCTGCTGTTGCTGTGCTGTCATCTTCGTTATGTTTTTCATTGTCTATGTGCCATAATGTAATTAGTTAGTTCAACATCATCTGTGCTATTAGATGAGATGTTTCTATGGTAAGTTAACATAGTTCTGTGTAATTGGTAGATTTCAGCAGTAGGCATGAATGTATCCATCAACTTTAGGTCGATTTGAGTCCGCAAGATTTAAATTCACTTGGCATACGTTATTCTCGAAGACTGTTAATTTTGGCTGAATGGATAAAAAACACAATGCAGAAGAAAATCTGGCTGCTTATATCGCGGTACTGTTGGAGTCAGGGAAAGGAAAGCATAAAATTGCTGGCTTAGTAGTTGCAATCTGAATGTCTGGAAAATGTTACAGCCTGTGATCCAAATCATTCTTAAACCGAGACGTGCCCTTCAGATAGCAGGTAGTCCAGAATTCATCAGGGTTATCTCTCCATTCATGAAAGGAGTCTTGGTTCTCTCCCTAAATACCGCATTCCTATGGGACCTCGACTGTCTTTTCCTTTTCTCATTAGAGAGAAATGTCGAGGCAGCTGCTTTGTCTTGAGATCTTCCATGCTGCACTTCGCTAGTCCTTGTGTCTTGCGAGATACACCTTTTGAACAAACAATTAGACCTTTAAAACAAACCCTCTGACCCCAGTCTCTCTGGAAACAGCAATGAAAAATCAGCAGCCGTTTGTTACTTTAAAGTAATGCATCCTTTTACTTGCACAGGATCTTCTGGTTTAGGGACTCAAACAATTTAAAAATGTGACTGGATTAAGTATTCAAGTCGGATATCCAATGATACAGGAGAGTCCTGGCAGAAGCTGGGAAGAACAGTGGATGGCTTTCCTCTCAGCGTTCTTTTCCAAGCAGAAACGACTGTACTGTTTGCCCCCAAAAGCAAGATAATTCACTTTTAGAAATATGTATATAGCTTTTGACTTGCTTATAAGTACATGAGTAACTTTATTTACAAGAATCCAGAACCATGGAAGGTAATTAGCAAGCACGGTTCGCTTAGGTAAGGGCTTGCAAGACCCTTTTATCATCACTGTATCCATAACTTAGGACAGGGGCCAAATAATATAAATGTCAGCAATTATAGCTATATATTTATATTAACAATGAAGTCCACTTTAGGAAGAGCTAAGGCTGTATTTGTAATGACCTCATATGGCTAAAATTATGTTCACTACTTTGTCCTGTGCACATTCGTGTTGGGAGAACTGATATATTACCACAAGCCATCAGTAGCAGAAAGTCCTGGAAGTGAGTTCTGGGACTAAAGTCAAAGACATCAGAGTTTGAAATTATATGTAATTTATGTTTTAAATTAAAAGTCTCTAGAGGCCACTAGAATATGCATATGTAATAATAAGTTTGCTACATAAAAACAACCTTACAATTAGAAATGCTATATGAAATTTGAAAGAGGGCTTTGCATTCCCCAGTCTAATAAAACAAGGCACTTTTTAAGCAAATCAGTCAAAATTATTTTGATAAACATAGGCTGACTGGTTTGCGTGATGACATATCTGTAGAGTGGTATTTTGTCACAAATATGAATAGAGTATTTTTATGATTCAGATGTCACTATCTTTAACAAGCAAAAAAAAATCTTTGACAAATACTTAAAAATATAAACTCACATGGAACTTACCCTTTAATGTGAAAATTCTCCACAGGTACTTCTATAGAGCTTGCATTAACATGTTGCCTCTATTTGCTAGTCACCGTAAAAATGGCCAGATTAGAGGATGGGACAGCACAATTTGGCCCTGTTTGAAGGCCCAAATTATAGATAAAAGTAGCCACTGAGCTACTTTAAATTTACAGAATAAAAAAAGATCAACTGGAAAGGATTTAAAAAATTTTTTTAAAAAAGAATTTAAAAAAAAATCTGACTAATTCAGCTGACTGACATGCTTTTACCTAATGCAGAGGTACATGTTTAGAACACCATCATTTACGCTTCTGAACATATATAATATTTTATAACAGTATGTTTTTGTTAAATCACTGCCACTTCTTTTCAGTCAGAATTCACTTCAAAAAGTTTCAGCAGAGAAAGTAAACTTGTCTTCTTTTTCCCGCTGAGATAAGAAATCATTGAAACATATTAAATGTTTTCTACTCAGAGATGACTATTTTTTCTTGTAGCTATTTTTTAAATTTCCTTTGTCAAAGGAACATTTTTTGAAGAACGAAGCTGCACTTTGGTATGATTTCTGAAAACAGTCCTGTGCAGAATTTAGTAAAAAGAATGTTCTGGAATAATGTGTTACAGTGAAAAACCAAACCTTAACTCTAGCCTGTATTATTTAATTAATTAGCCAAGTAACTTTAAATATGCATAAGAAATTAGTACTATGCCCAAGTGAATAAACAGCATGTTTAATATTTTTTGATGGTGTTTTCCACACAAAATACCTTTATAATTGCATTGAAATTATGTTCAAAGGTGTGTGTCCAGAAGCAAATCATTAGAATGTCAAGCAAGTCATTAGAATATCTGCCTCTTATGAGTGTATCGAGGAAATGAGTTCTTTACTGGAATTCACTGCTGTGGAGGAGTACGTCTGTTGCCCTTGCGAAGTTCCCATAACCTCTGAACAGTGCTGCAATTTACAGAAAGGTCCATGATTGATCTTTCCCACCTCTTTTGCACCTATCCATGGAGAAGACCCTCGTGATACCTGCCTTGGGCTACAGTCAGCCAATGGAGGAACAATGTGCTTGAGCTGTTTTCTCTGTAGGTCTTCAGGGGAAGTCCTCAACCTAGAGATTCAGAGGATTTTGTTGCATAATACGCCATCGATGGGAAGGCATAGCTTTAGCTAACACATCTAGATGTTTGTGTCTGGTGGAAGTCTGACATCCGTTGCTTCAGAGAGCTGAGACAAAGCAAGGGATGGACTGAGAACCGAAACACGCACATTACAGGGATCTCCTGTTGAAGTTGTCTTTTTAATTTAAGGGCTAGCAGCACAGTATGAGAAAATAGAGGGTTACAAAAACAAAGAGGAAGAGCGGCCTGGTGACTTGTGTCTGGCAGAAAAGCCCCTATCGTATTTGATTTGAAATTTACATAGATGCCAGTAGTTATGACACGACTGTCACTCTAAGTTCACTTAACTGGACATGAAACAATAATGACAAACAATCAGAATGGCAGTTCTCCTTCTATTCGGCAGTGAGGTTCTGCATATCTCAATTCTGCAACATTCCTTCTGTTCACTCCGCCAGACAAATGTGCTTCTGTTATTATGATTTCTCTGTTTGACTCGGCGCAGCCTTGCTTTCAGGAAGAGTTTCTAAGCTTTCTATTCAGTTTTTCAGTCATACCATTTATCAAAGCAAGAGTTTCTCAGTAACAGTTTTTAACATTAACTCTTTAATAGTTATTTTGCTGATGTAATCCATTATTTAAAAACATTTTCTTGGATAAGAATATTACATTATTTTTCATATAAAATTATAGCCCTTTACTTTTCTTAAGTTGTTTTTCAGAACTGGAGCGACTGCTGTACTCCATGACCATAACTCTTTTTCTCATTCTACTATGATTCAGTTGCTTTTGCTGTCTTATAAACAATCTTACAATTAAGAGCTAATGTTAATGGAATAGATTGTTGTCATAGGATAATGGTTTCCTGCTGCTAGATAAATGCTGTGGCAATCCTAGGACATTTATTGAAAGTAATAGTGAAGACAAAGCTAAGAGATTTATTTTTAAAGCAGGTGCCACGGATCCAGTGACACCATTCTGTTACAATTGTTTTATTTCTATTTCAGTGAAAGACTGATGAAGATGGAAGCATTTTGCCTGATGTATGCAAGTGCAGCAAAGTGACAGTGGCTCATTTCGCCGTTACTGAATAAGCTGCATTGCACTTGGCTCAGGAAGAGATTTATTGTGCAGCTCATCCAATCAGAAAACAGTTTATCCATTAACTACAGCTTTAAAATATGTTGTATTTCTATGAACAAGATGGGGCTTGATGCTTTCTTTCACAGAAGCAGTTAGGCGTAGTTCCCTGAAAAGGAGGAGAGCGAGGCCCTACGCTGCTTGTTCCCCTGGTCCAACCAGAAGCCCCCCTTTCCTCTGTGCCACAGGGACGGCAGGCTGGGGAGGGTGAGCCTGTCCATAGCGTGTTCCCCTCCTCCTGAATCAATGGTTCCTTGTCTCCCTTCTTCTGCAGCAGAGGGTGTTGCCTCAGCATGAGCAGAGCAGAAATGGCAGCATTGTTATTACCAGCACTGCCGTGCAGGGGGTGCACAGGAAAGTTTGCGACTACTTTAGTGTTTCCTCTGTCTTCGAGCTCACAGGGTCTTGAAGTTTTGGAAAACATGCCTTCTTCCTTTTCCATGATTTTTAAAATTGCTCACCCCTGAACCCTCCAACAAAGAACTGCGAAAAGCAGAGCTTGTAAAGCTTCCTAGGCTCTCTATCTGCTCTTGTGGAATTGCAGTAAAACACCTTGATTATTGCAAGTATCCAGCTCCTACAAAACTGGAGCTAATTGTCAGGAAATGCATGGGATCCATTCAATTCACCAAGTTTCACTGCACCGGTATGCCCCAGTTGCCTGACTTGGGCCTCAACAGATCTTTTGCCTTTTCTTTTGAACTGTAGAGCAGGTATTCCAAGTGGCAGTGTGGTAGCTATGACAGCTGAAGGATATTCCACAAAGAGTAAAAAATATGATCCCTTCTCACAAACTCTGGTCATTCCAAAGCATCTTTAAAGTAACGTTGTAAAACAGCATAATGACTTTATATGACTGCAAAGTCCCTGCTAGGATTTCCTTAAGAAAAAACCCAATTTTATTATGAAGACCCAAGGACCTTGATAGCAAACGAGCAATTCATTGTTCCAAGGACTTGCTCTCTCTAGCTGCTCACAGCACAGCTCTGAATTAACTTCTAAAACCAGAGCTTGAAGGCAGTAAACAACTTTAACCTTTTCTTGACCCCAGACACATCTCACAAACAGGAGTTCAGTAAATGCATGAATTTCACTTTAACTCACGTGCAGACATTCTAAGAACTAATATGCTCTTAATTTTCTGACTTTTAAGAAAATTTTTATACTAATAAGCAGGCAAGTGTTACAGCACTTGTGCCAACGAGCCATCGGATAAGACAAGAGCTGATCCTAGTTCTTTATGAAAGGCGAGCAGCAGAGAGAACATCATGGAGAAAAGCAGAAATGTGAGACCTGTAATCCCAACAGAATGAATCCTGGCAGCTGTGAGGTCCATCAGGTCATCTGAAGAGCACACAGGCTACCGAGCTCCAGCAAACACATACTCTTCCAGCTAGATCTCCGTAGCAGCAGTGTACCAGACTTGATCTGCTTGTGCCTTCCAGCATCCATCTGTCTGAAGTTTAGGATTCACAGGAAAGTCCTAGCAGATGGAGAATTTCCACATCTTTAAAACACTGAAGTCACTTATCTAAGAACCTTTAAGGATGTGACTGTAAGTATTGTAAAACCCTACGATTCTATCAAAATATTTGGTGTATCTATTTAAAGCCCCAACTCTTGAATCATGGTCTTTATACAAATCTGCTTTCAACTTTTTTTAATAGGAATTTTGAGTCTTCCCTGGTTAGGTAAAAAAGTTAACTCTTAAAGATAACCAGAAACAAATGACTAATAGTTTCTTCCCATTTAGTATGATTCAAAAATTGACTCCTCCTTTAACCTAATAAATAGTAAGGAGCCATGATTTCTGAATTTTTGGGATTGCCAGTACAGTAACCAAATGTCCTCTCACCACATATTGACTCTGCTCAAGGAATCCTCGTCAAGTCAAGGAATTATTAACCCTGTCTTGTCCATAGGCTTCTTCATATCGCACAGGGCTGCACACGATCAATCAGTATTTGACTTCCATACCGCATATTGCTCCCACAGAGGGTCAGAATTCCCCATGTCAGTTATCCTATCTTAAGGTGCATCCCCAGCCTCTTGCAGCTCTTTTGACTAAGGCGGCTCTGTATATCCTGCCTGGATGCGGCCCAGATGCTTTATTTCTATTGCATGAGGTGATTAATTATGTGGTTTCTTTCTGTTTGTCTGATAGACGCGGAGGTAAGAGACTGATGGTTGCTTAGTGCGCTATTATTAAAAAGCTGCTTCTGATAGCCCTGAACAGGCCTGAGTTGTGTGCTACAACTAATCATAAAGCTTCTTACTTGGAAATGTAATGCTTGTTAATACTATACTGTACTTTTATGAGTAAACTCATTTTTGATTGGCTAGAGTTTAACTGTAATCAGTAATTAAGGGTCAGCCATCCAGTAAACTCATTAGTTTACACCAATTACATTTGGTATAGTAACTAATGATTTCAAGGATCAAGCCATTTATTTCTAAGCTTTCAAAGTATAATTATTGTGTAAATCAGATAGAGTGTAAATCTTTTCCATACGTTTTGGTTGGTAATTGAGAAATAAAATGGTTTCCAAATGTATTCTCTGTCCAGTTTTTGTTCTGCAGTAGATCTCTCTGGGGACTCTTTAAAGTATATGGAAAAGGTGATGTCAACAGAAGTGTACGCTGGGCAAACTGAGACAGGATTAATTAATAGAGATGAAAGAGAAAAGCCAGCCCCTTGCAAATAGTGGTCCAGCCCTCAACTTGGCCGTCACACCTTAAATGACAGTTTACAATCCTAAGCATGAGTCACGCAGATTGACAAGTATTCAAAATAGAAGAGAATTAAAAATCCTTTATGTTTAATGTATCAAGGCCTTTCCAATATGCAGTCTTTAAGATGGTGTAATCTCTGGAGCATTTTGCTTTGAAGTTTAATATGTAGTTCCTCACATCCACACAACATTTTCAACACGTTAAACAAATTAGTCTCTGGTTACAGAAGTTTTTAGACATTTACAAGTTGCCGTTTAACTGCATTTTAATATGTGCCAGCGAAGTTGCTCGTGCACTTGTTCATTTAGAAAAATGCACTTTTGGAATGATTAATAAGTAAACCAGCCTTTCCTATCCCTTCAAGTTTGGTGTTTATTTGAAAGCAATCTACTTTAAAAAGACATTAATATCCCTAGAATTATTATTAGAATAATTGCTTTTACTCTTCTTGGAACACACATTTTTTCTCATTTCCCTTCAGCACAGACAGCTTTCGACTCAGATATAAACTTCCTATTATTATTCCCCACTCCCCACCCCAAAAATGAAGAATAGGAATTATACACTTTTCACTAAGGAATAATTAATTTGTCTCAAGCATTAGAACAGAGAATTGTAGAATGACTTTGAATGGTAGTCTCTAAGGAGTAGCATTGTTTGTTCTCTTCGGTCTTTAATGAGCTTTAGTAAATGGCCAGGAAAAATTACCTTCTTTCTGTAATATGAGAGAAGTGAAGAATGAAGGAAGCTATAGAATCCCGAGGAGAAAAGGCAGCAGCCACACACGCACACACCGCCCGCTGTACCGCATTGCTTCCAGTGGCTAGTCTTCTCCTTTGGAACTAAGCACTGGAGCTCCATTTTTTCCATTAAAATTTATAATGTCCTTAATATTTTTGTAGGAGAGAAAATTCCTGGATGTCTCCCACATACTGACAGTGTCTGGCTTATGTTGGGGGACAACTGCCTATAGCTGCGCTCTGGAAGTCATTCTGGCTTCCTCTGCTTTGGCATTGATTTTGTCTTTTAAGATTCCTTAGTCTATTTTTGTTGTATTTCCACCTTTAAAAGCAATTTCCCTTATAGTGCCCCCACCTGCTGCCCTGTCTTTTAACAGACTTCTTTTCCCTCCACCACGGACGTGTTGTCACTCCTGTCCCCAGTGGTAACTGAGGCGGCGGTGGCAGGTGCTTGTTTCAGTGAAGGGTACAGACCCGTCGCCATGGATAACAGAGTATGTTCAGGAGCACCTTTTCCTTCCCTTCCCTCCAGCCTCCACATATGTGCCCTCACGAGCTGTTCCCATCGTGTGTCGGTGATGCTGAGGGGGACCTGACTCACAGCAGCAAAGGGTCTTGTGGAACAGGGGCTCTCTCCAACCCGTCCCGTTGGAGCTGTTGCAGTTTGTATGGAATAATTAAATATTAACTGGATTGCCATGTATCCTTGCTCTTAAAGCATTACTGAGAACAAGAAACCTGGGTTCTGTTACCCCCTTCCAGGGAATACTTCCATACTTTGTATAAAGTATTTATTGGAGCAGGCCCTGGCAGACGTGGTTTCCCCACCCCGGTGAGCGTCTCCACTACAAGGCTGACAAGCCAAGCGCAAGCTTTCCCACTGGAGGAAAGGACTCGGGTCACACTCCTTACGGCACAGTTGATAATAATCTCTTGGGTAGGGTGCTTATTCAGGGTGCAAGAGATTCAAGTTCAAATTGCCTCGGGCAGAGGCTGAATACAAGTCTCCTCTATCTTGGCTAAATTGCCCCAGCCAGGAGACAGAACCACAAAAGCTTGTGGGAGGAAGAAGGGCACAGGAGCAAGGAGGAGAGACGTTCAGGAGGCAGCAGCGCTGGCTGTCATTATTCCCTGAGAAAAGCCTGGTGCAGGTGTCCGGTTCCTAGAAAGCAGCAGAGCAAGCGTGGTAAGTAAAGTACACACGGAGTTACAACACCTTAGCCCGATCGTGGCTCTGGATCATGGGAGGTGCTCTCAGGGCAGACATCAGATTGCTGACTAGAGTTCAGGGTCACGAGGGATGTGAAGAGAGATGATGAAAGTGGGAAGAGCTGCCTGGACCTATCCCAGACATTTAAGGAAAAGATAAAAGTCAAAAGCTGCTGCCAAAGTAAAAAATAATTTCTCTCTATCATGGGCCCTCTTCAGCGCAACTGTGACAGAAGGGAATAAATGGAGAGAGATGGTTGAAAGACAGATGGGACACAGTGAGAACAGGACTAGTAGGTGAGGCAGAAATGCTGGAAAGAAGACAAAGAGGAAGAAACGTAAGAAAGCAACAGGAGGATTGGGCAAAGAAAAAGGAAAAGGAAAAACCCTGACTGACCAAGACACTTCACCTCTCATTGCCTCAATCTTCTGCCAATAAAATAATACCAGTAAGAGAGTCACAGAGCATTTCAGTGACTTTGAAGCCCATAAATATTTAGGAGACATGTAAGTGATCAGGATTAAGCTGATCAGGATTGTGTTAAAAAGAAAGCAGGAAAATTTAAGAGAATGTTCTGACAAGTCTGAAGCACTGCTATCAGGAGGGAAAAAAAAAGGAACAGGACTTACATGCTTAATTTCATATGTGCAACTCAGTATTAAAATCCACACCCAAGCACGCTTACGCCTTTTAACAGTAGAAAAGATTGGGCCTATTTCAGACCAGTAAGAACACATGGTTTAAGGCATGCAGCCGCTCCTTCTTCAGTAACAACCTACCGTGACTCCTATAATTTATTCCTCCCAAGATTCATTTGAACATCTGCAGTATCATTATTTGAGTTTGTTATACTATTAGCTTTAAAATTTTATAAGCTATACAGTAGGATAGGTGACAAGTTGAAAAGTTAAGGAGGGTTAATTTAGAAGTTTTAAAGCAAAGCTATTTTTGAGTTATACAAGTGCAAAAAAGCATCTGAATCCAAACCTCCATGGTTACATTTAAATAACTCAGAAACTGCTGAAAGGATTTTCTTCGAACTTCACTCAAGACAAATCCCTCTGGGCTAAGACCAAGCATGAGAATTTAACTCAAAAGGTGATTGTTGTCTGAAGGGAGTTTTCTTTTTCCCTCCCCCCCCCTATCGCTTGTTTTGTTTTCAATGTTCTGAGAAAAATAAATAGCACTGAAAAATAAGGGTCTGGAGTGTAACTGTTTCATATCCATTTTATCATTATAGTAAGAAAAATGCTGTTCGTAAACTGCCTTTTTATTAAAACCAGACCCCCTGCTTTGCCTTTAGCCATTACCAGCAGCCTCAGTACCCACCTCTAGCAGGCGTTTGATAACGCGGTGACTGGGTGGCTCGACAAAGTATGGAGCTGTACTCTCAGCCCCATCTGCAGCTCCTCTGCGTGCCTCAGCAGCTCAGGGCGGCTATAATACTACCCTACATGGACAACTGAGGATTGCCCTTAACAGGAAGCCTTTGGAGAGCAGACAATCAGCAGCTCTGCAGCGCTCTTGCCTTGGCTTTCCATCCCCCGTTCACGGGAGGTGAGGCATGCTGTATACCTGTCGGCTGACCTAAACCGTAGTTTGATTTCGCACTGGTCCAGGATTTGGAAAGCAGAAAGGTAGCCAATAGTCGCACTTTTCTCAGCTCACCGAGTGTTAACTGGGTGCACCTGGCAACCTCCTCCATCCTTCCCCTTCACAGCTGAGACCAAGGGACTCACCTCCTAGTGGCGTAGCTGTAGGAACTCCCGTAAACGAAGAACCTGAACAACGAAGGTGGAAATTTCTGTTTTCTGTCTCAAAGTCTTTGAAGTCAGTCCTTTTTATTAGCAGCATCATGGGCCCTGGTGGCCTGATTATCTGGATTTAAAAAAAAAAAATAAGAAAAAAAAAGGAGACAGTGGATTATTTTTTTTTTCCCTGTTCATTTCAACTCTCTCCTACATTTTGTTTTCTACAAATTGTCCCAGAGCAGACAAGAGCCTTTCCCTCCCCCTTCTATCCAGGCTTGTTTCTGATTTCTCTGGCAGCACCTCCCACAGTTACTCACTCATTTGTTTGTTTGTTTTTCCATTTGCAACTTTTGCCCCCTCCAAAGAGCTGGCTTGCCCAGGGAAATTACAGTAACTTATTTCATTTCCAATGCATTCAGAAAGGCATTTGAATTGTTCCTTTTCATTTGGAGCAGCATCCAAATTTGGAACTTGTGAAAAACTGAAGGGGAAGGTTTGGAATATATTTGCTGAAATAATTCACCACATTTAACCCGGGCAACTCAGATAGACGCGGAAACAGCTTCCCTTGCCTATCTTCCATATACATGACCTGGATTAAGAACTGCTTTGGGCAAGGGCCAACTCATTGTTTGTGGCCCTAACACAATGTGGCTTGCAAGCTGTGGCAATACTATAATACCTAGGGATTTGTTTCAGGAGACCCTGATTTTAGAAACGAAATACATGTTTCCTGATGACTGCTAACACCGAACAGTGGGAAGTGTAGCTGAAATGGGCATAGAGAGGAGCATCAGGAATCCCAAGTCTTGCGTTCAGTTCTTATTTGTTTTAATTTTGAGGGAGTCTACTGTGGCAAAACAGAGAGGCCTTAAAGTTGGTACCAAGATGGGGTAGCTTACAGAGGGATAAGCAGCTCCTGGAAGCTCCCTGCTGTACCACCCTACAGGAGCAGGCAAATTCTGGCAAACGGTGAAAAAATTGGGAAAATTTTTAAAAATATATCACAATATTTAAATAATCAGAAAGAAGCTTCTCCACTCATAAATGTCCCATCTGCTCTCCACCACCAAACTTCTGGGGTATCATTTTTCAGTCAGCACTTGGCACTCAGTGCTTTAAGCTTGTCTGCTACTGTCTCATTCATACAGCTTTTTCATCGCAGGTCAGTATTATCTGACTAGGTTCAGATTAAATCTTAATAAACCATTCACGTGGAAAACCCCAACTCCAAGCACACTGAAAAACTGCAAACATAAACAGTGCTGTTTCCATGGATGATGACATATTAAAATGTATCCCAAAGGGGAGAGTAGCAGGAAAAAAAGGAACATGAAGTTATAATCAAACAAGAGAATGCCCTTCTTTTTCAGCTGAGATTTTATTTAAGAGCGAGAAGGAATGTGGCAAAGAGAAGAAAGGTCTGTTTCCCCACTGCTGGTTCTGTAGCAAAAAATATTTTCACATCAGCCATGGTAAAATTAGGCAGAGAAATAGCAGATCTGAATATTGTATGGAAAGATGTGAAACGAGGAAGAGTTCACTGCAGTTCAAGGTTGGCAAAGTATAACGAAGGCAAATGGAAAGTAAGAGCTGGAACTGGTAGAGATGAGCTGCAGGAATCTAATATGAAGACAGAAGTTTAATTAATAAAGACAGGCAGAGCAAGCTGAATGGAGAAGACTCATTTAAAATGTCAAAATATATCTTTAGTTGTGGCCACTAAGGTAAAAATAAAGGCAAGGTATGTAGAAAAATCATGAAAGTTGAGAGGTGCGAGATTGTGTTCAAGGATGGGAGTGCTCAGAAAACCTGAGACTGCAGAGAAGCTCTTCTAGGAGATGACAGCACTGCCTTTAGTGCTTGTTGCTGCTTTCCAAGTATCCGACATACTCCTCCATTAGCCAAAGGGATCACAAATGGCCTCCTAATCTGTTTAAGCTAAATCAGACAGATTCATTTCACCTGGTGATGAACACAGATATGAGCTCACCAGGCTGGCTTTCCTTGTAGTGCGTTAGGGAAAGCTCGCTTGGCCTCTTCCGCTGGCAGAGCTATGGGTAGGGGCCAGGGGCAAGCAGCAAAATGTGGCGTAGTTTTCAGCTAGTAAATGGTGGTTGGGCGTTGGAGAGGAAATATCTTTGGTCTAAGAGAACATATGAACATGTAAGGCTGGAACCAATCCAGACACGTGGAAGGATGCAAATTTCTTAAGATTGAATAAGACTCAAGGAAAAAGTTATTATCAACAATACGGAGTGCAAGCAAAGTTCATCTCTCTACATCTCACTGATATGAGTAAGGAACACTTAATATCTTTGCTACTGGTGCAGGGATGATCTCTGCAGAGGTGTATCTCTGTGCTAGGGAGAAACAACAGTTACTGGTTGGTTAGTCACTAACAGGAACCGTAACAGCAGAGATTTTACTGTCTCTGGTCCCATAGCATATACTCAGCCTTTGCGAATGCCAAGTAATCAAAATTTTTACCAACATAAAAGCGAGCAAAGTTGAAGAGCAACTGCACATAAGGGATCACTAGGACAGTATACAGTGGCTTTCACTTCAGGGTAATAGCTTAATACCCATGTTCCTTTAGGGACTTGCATCAAGTGAATTGGCACTGTTAGGAAGCACAACAAAAACTGAGCTCGCATACCATTAATTTACTCCTATTATCCAGAGCGGTTCTGTTCTCCAAGGTAGGTAGATCATGGGGAGCTTGTTTTGCTTCAGCTATTGGTACAACAATTCAAAGAAAGGGAACAAGAGTTTTGCTTCTAAAAGTGGATACATTTTAGAAACATTAAAGTAATGTCTGGAACTGAAACACGCAAGTAATCTTGGTAGCCCCCTCTGTGGCGCTCCCTGTAATTATAGCTGAGAATAATGACAAATCAACTTTTTGTAAGAGAGAGGCCACACCTGCTGCGTCTTTAGGGGGACTGCAGCTCTAAAACCTTTGCAATTACTTTTATATCTACCTTCTACGTTACCATTTAGATTGAGGCTTTTAATATCTGACTCAGTAGGCCTTATGTTGTTTAGTTCTCCACCATTTGTCTCCTTACTTTGGGTGCCCGTCATTCACATTTCTGCAAAGTTCAGCTGAAACCAATAGTGCCCTGTTCATGTTACTGGTACTTTGCATTGCAAATATTAAGAAGTAGAATTGGCAATCCAAGTCATCCACAGAACATTCTTATACAGCATATAATTTGCCAACAGCTAAATTAATCTCACTTCACAATGTGAGGCTGTGTACATGTGGTTTCTGATACAGAAGGTTCCAGTGAAATCAATGGTATAGGCATCATATTAACTCAGACCCAGCTTTTTCAGGTCCACGAAGCTTAGTCGTGTGCCTGCTAATTTAGAACTCAAATGTAAGCAAGAATCTCAGCTCTCCTTTTTAAACAGTGTGAAGTTTCAATCCAATTTACCTTGCATAGATGAAAACATAAATCAGTAGCTGGTCTCCACTGCACATACTGATTTAATGAGCTGGGGATTTGACCACATGTGCATGTACACTATGGGAACCTGAAGACCTTTCCCTCTATACTGCATTAGGTTTGGATGCGTGCCAAAGGACTATCTACAAGCTAAAGGGAGGAGGGAAAGGCTGCCTGGCCCATCAGTTAGCACCAGGGTCCAGGACAAGGGTGTGAGCCACAGGTCAGGGATCGAGCACCATCCATACCCTCCAACCGATGATTGGTCAAAGAAATGCGTGTGGTGCTGCAAGTGGGACCACAGCCCAGACAGCAGCCCCAAAACACGTCCCAGGACAATGTCTGGGATCATTACTGCTCAGCTGGAAGCGCTTTTCCACCCCTTCCCTCAGTTAGGAGGGAATCCAGTATAACACAGATGATCTCCTGGAAGAAAGCTCTGAAAAGAGTGTGACACAAAAGCTTCCTCAGACCTACATTTTGGCTCATTGCCCGGTGTGCTACAAAACAAAAGACATTTGGGGGTTTTGTCTAGTAGGTCTTCAAAGAAGGTGGGTAATGACAAGTCTGTCAGAACGAAAAACATAGTTGGTAAAAAAAAGACAGAGGATAAATAATCATGCACAATCATCAAGTGTGTTTGGCACCATTCACATTGTGTGACTTCTGTTTGACCAGACAGCACTATGACCTGAAATACCGACTCCAAAACAGCAGCGTCTCCTCAACTTCTGTCTCGTCCTCGTCTTGCCCCAAAGACCATTGACCCAGAGGGATGAAGCCTCGCACTTACCATTCTCAGACCTCCGTGGGTCTGAGTCCATTCATAAACAGCTCCCTTCCCATGAACTAAACCAATTCCCTTTGTATGCTTGTCCAGGCAACAAACAGCACATCAGATCCCAAGCTGTTTCAGTTGTGCGAAACAGTGAAAGCAGAGTTCTTTGGGCAGATGTTCTTGAGCAAGGAATCTCAAAAAACATGACTATCGATGCCAGGTGTCTTTGGCTTCACAGAGGAGGTTGAGGTAAAGCTGAAAAAAAGCAGAACAAAGCTCACGAATAGGGGTGGGGTATATAAAACCAAAATGCTGCTGGAACATTCATTTGTCATTCACTACAAAAGCAGAGCTTGCAGGACACATTCAGGTAGCACCACTGCTGGTCACCTCTGGTTAGACTCCTCCCTATCTACTACCAGAAGAATTAAATCTAGGCCAAATTTTGCTTGGATGCCAAAGGAAAAAGGAAATTATATTAACCATCTGTGTGAATCTAAACAACAGAATTAGTAACAATCTTTGCACTTGGAATTTATTTTTAAAGTGTGTTTAGCTTAGCTGATCAGATCAAGCTTATTAACAAATCAAAGAACAGAAGTCCTGTGATGTGGGACCAAGTGACACTGAGAAGGAAAAGGCAGCTCATCCCCGGCCTGTGGGATGGGGGGGGCCATCTGCTATCAACTTTTAGGAAACATACTTTGGGTGGAAAGTTTCCTTGCAGCCTCAGGCTTCGTTATAGTAACTGGGTTTAGCTCTTAAGCTCTTGTTCTACCCATAACTCAGAGCCCCACAGATCTAGGGCTCGCCAAGGGCCCTAGCATCTATCCTCTAAAGGTGGGCAGTCCTTTGTGCTGAGGTCTCTTGGTGGCGTCGTGCTGAAATCAAAAGAACTTTGCACAGGCGCAGGAATCCCTGCCCTCAGGTCCCAGATCACAGTATAAATAAAGCTTGTCCAGAAAACACACACACAGGTTTTCTTCCTCGAAGAAAAGCCAGCAGAAACAATTGGATTATGTTCCTTTCTCTCTCTTAGCTATGCAGGAGTGTAATTTTTTTTTTTTTTTGCATATTTTCATTATGCAAAGTTACACTGGACCCAACAGTGCAAGTATCCCCTTCATTCCGCTGATGTTCGGCTTCCTATTGGAAATGTTATCAGAAGGTAAACACAACGCACAGGAAGGTTTGCTGTGGAGTAACAAGGTTTTAATACCATACCGTGCCATGTCAACAACTCAGAGATGTTTTAACAGGTTAAAACTATTTTTGGTAATTACAAAGAAGCTGAAAGGAAAAGCATTCCCCCAAGCTGACAACATATATTTTATACAGAGAGACAAGATATGAGACCATGAAAATTGCAAAGACACAAATATTTGAGATGTAACTGAGAGGCAGAAAAATATATTAAAATGATCATTGATTGAGTAACATGGAAGGAATTCTCTCAGCAGGAAAAAACAGATTTTTGCAGGTCTGTGAGAAAGCACAACAAACGCCATTTCTGTGACAATACTTAACACTTCCACCTGAAATTTTAAACGCACTTCTGGATATTGATGGCTGCCTCTTTTGATAGAGCTATTACTGCTTTTTTTACAGATAGAGAAACCGGGTTTCTGGAATGACGAAAAGACATTCCCAGGGTCAAACAGTAAGTCAGGAGCAAAGACAGAAAAAAGTCTAGTTCCCCACCATCTTATTCTCAATCTGCCCCATTAACAGATTGTGCAGCCATGAAAAATGATCTCTTCCCTGAGAAAAGGTAGGTTTTGCAAGGAAAATAACAAGTTCCACCTGTCTCCCCAGCTGATATTAGCAATAGTGAAAATTTCATTCTGCAGAAAAACCGCCGATGCAGCACTTGTAAAAAAGCCTCCAAATCAGAAATTGCCAGCACGCTTTCAACAGCTGCAACTACCACATGCTTTCAGCCAGTCGTTTGAACTCCTCGGATCCGAGTCTGGGACGGACAGCAAAGCCCAGGTGGCTGAGTTGTACCCAAATCCCTCGTGCCCCACGCGGGGGGAGGGAAGGTGAGGTTGGGGACCTCCAGGTTTGTGCAGGCTCGGATGGGGCAGCCCAGTGCCACCATCCCTCCTGCAGTGCCGGTAAATGGAGGGCGCTGACAGGGCGTACACATGTGCAAGTGTTTAAATACTCCTTGTTGGGGGACTACAGGAAAGCCTACAATAGACATTTTGCCTTGGGATGTTTTCTCTACTCTATTGCAAAAAAAAAAAGCAATAAAAATATGTGCTACTTCTGAGGGCTCTTTCTCTGCTTAACCAGCCTCTTTATTATTATCCAGCTTCTCTCAGATTATACCCTTTCTCCCAACAAGCCTGTGCTGCTCCAAAGGGCAATGCTCAGATCTCGGGAAGGGGCTGTCGAATTCGCACTTTTTCACTTGCCTGACATCTTTCCGCCACAGCGGGCACCGGGATGGGTTCGAGGGGGCCTTTCCTCAGGGCGTACGTGGCTGCTGCCCTTCCCTGGGCCAGGCATCCCTCCTGCATAGATGGGGCAGGGGCCACACCAGCCCCGCGGGCAGCTGGAAGCGCAAGGAGGCAAAAAGGTTTTCGGGAGTGCCGTCCATCCACATCGCCCACAGAAACCGTGCTGGGGGAAGTTTGGAAAGCCGGGTCTTTTTATTCTGCAGAATTAAGACTTTGATTAGCTGCTGGCGCGAGACCAAAACTCCATCTGAAATGCTTCAGACAACCCATCTGCGCTCAGTTTGGGAGTCTGAGGAGTTGCATGCCTCCTCACCGCTGCCAGGCGAAGTCAAGGGGGGAAAGGAAAGGGGTGAGGAGCCGGGCAGGGAGGAGGGCTCCCTGGCCCCCATGCCTTGCGCAGGGAGCCCTCCAGGCCCACACGTCTGCCGGCCGGCCGGGCTCGGAGACTCCCTGGCCATGGCCGGCTGGGTCCCGGCCAGCCCCAAGGCTCGGGCTCCGCTCCTGCGGCCCCTCTCCCTGCCAAACCCCCGCGGCCCCTCACGACTCCCCACACCTCGTGATAAATTTCATAATTATTCAGCCCTTACCACCGGCACCGAAATTCATCACTCAAAGCAAATTAGCCGAGATTCATTAGAATAAGACATCTAGTAGGCACATGTACTTTATTAGCCTCTTACACCAATAGTTTTAATTAGGTACATATTTCACAGCTCTAGAGCTACTCGAGTGAAGGGCTGCTTTTATCTCTTTTATTTACAGTAACAAGCTATCAAACAAATACCACCATAATTAAACTCAGATGCAGGGGGTGGGGGGGTGGGGTGGGGAAATATTTTTAAATTTTTATTAACAGTGA
>VXBO01008878.1:640733-696159 GCA_013400135.1 Rhinoptilus africanus
ACGCTTGAGGCGGGGGGGGGGTCTCGTCGCTAAAGACCCAGCTAAGGTTTTACACACTCAGGCAGTCATTTGAATCGTCTGCCACAAATTCCAAGCGTCATTTTCCTCTGCCATGTCAAGGGAAGAATCCTGGAGACCCACAAAAGTAGTAGTCACTGGAACACAAACCTTAGCCACAAAGTCTCTCGGACCCGCGTGTCCCTCCAGATGAATTCCTTGGGGACGTGCTGTACTTCCAGGTGCCTTTCGGTCCCAGAAAGCTGCTTTTGGTAGCTCTGCAAAGCCGAGAGCCGCCGTCTGATTCCAGTGGCAGCAAATCAGGCAAGAACAATCCCCGGCCCTTCTGGGCTGGAAGGCCTATACAAACGCCGCGCCTCCCGCTGAATGCTAACTGGCGGCCAGCACCAATTACCGAGGAATGGGCTCTCCACATGCCCCTTTACTTAATAAGTAGACACGGTCTGCCCTCCCTTTCGGAGCTTAGTTGTCTCTGGTTGTAACACCACCTGAATGCTTTGCAGCGGGCCAGCCTCCCAGCGGCTAAAGCTCGGATCGTTAGAGCGAAGTCTCAACCCAAAGAAACTGCCACGCTCTTCTCAATTGGAGCAGATGAAGTAAAGGCTCTTGGACACAGTTCCTACCCAGGAGCCTGCCAGAGCCTAATAAGTGCAACACGCTGTGATTCTAAAATAAATGTGCCATGGAGAGATACCCAGGCTAATTCTTAGGGAGGTAAATTTGCCTGGGCAGAACGCTTCGTTAGCGCAGTGTTATTTCTTCCACCGCTCCAGCTGCTTCCGGTCCCTTTCTCCGCGGCACTGCACAGAGAGCGTTGACTATCGGGAGCCACGGATCGCAGCCCTAGTCCCTCTGGACAAATCAGTGACATTCAGATCAGAAACAAAAAATTGTGCTTTCTTACCTCCTTTGCTTCCAATGAAATCTCCGCTGCTCGTATTCTCATTATTCCTTTGCCTGGATAGCACTACCTAAAATTTCTGCTGAATTTTGGGCACTATGGTTCCTCCACATTTTCTTTCACAGGAGAACTCACTCCATGTCTTTAGTTAGGTGGAGATGCGAGCAGGGTTTCACTGAAAGCTCTTGAGTTCCACATTTTCTCCCTAGATCTTCAAAGAAATATACTGAACAGAAGATAACAGAGAAGATCCCTGTGAAATCATGGTGCAAAAAGAAGTTGCTGCCAAATAATCCCAAAGCAACTGAGATAGTTTCCACAAAGAAAGCAGCAGGGACTCCTAAAACACAGGTCCCATACATCCTTATTAGGAATGTGACACCATTACTTTCACAGCTAACGCTATGAAAGGCTGCTGAAATGTTCAAAGGAACTTTGGTAGGTTTATTTTTCTCTTTGGAAAACAAAAGTTATCACTAAAGGCCTTATAAAAAGTAAGAAAGTTTCACAGCCTTGAGTCTCTACAGGCAGCAATTATGTGCAAAATGTTGTCCCCAGTTTATATCCTTCAGCTGTTTAACATTTTTGACACTGGGAGGAGGGCATTTGTAGCCAGGTAGTTAGCATCAGATTAATATTCAACATGATCAGCTGCCTGAGTGCAGTGCTGCGACTGAGATTTTTTACATGCGTGTATGTCGATGAATTCAAACCCGTGGTTTATGCAGCAGCCGTGGTTTGCGCCCCATGTATTATAGACTATCTGACAGTATTACAGACAAGGAGACACCCCTGTGTGTGCCAGAAGAGAGAAACCAGCCACCGCATTGAAGGCCAACTGAAGTTTTAGGCACCCCAAAAGGCACGTTAAATTCCAACTGCATGGGATTATTACCATACGTTAAACTGACGTGGCCATCTTTATCTCAAATAATTTTCTTCCTAATTTTGTATATACATGTGCCGCACAGTGAAGTCATGATGGCTGTTCCATACTCCTTCCCCTTCTCGTATTTTGGTTGTATGCCTTGACATCCTGTTAAATGTAGTTACCAGGATGGAATTTCCTTCAGTGTTAGTTTTAAAGTGCGTGTGGGAGGTGGTAAGAGAACCCACTGACTGCACTAGTTCATTGTGTGAACAAGGCAGTAAATACAGATGTGGAACTCCATATTCATGCCTCAGCATGGGTATCTCTTCAGTGTCGCACCTGCAGGTATTTATATGATCACACACTGAAATAAATGCAGCGTGTGTGGGTGTGTAGAGCTGCACCTGTACACATAATGACACATGCAAAGAAATTCACTAAGTTTTGTTGCAATCCCACTTGACAACGTTCTTGTACATTTTGTCCCGCGTGTTCAGGAGCCTTATCCCTGCTGCTGAATCTTTCTCTGGACTGGGATGGACTGCCCTCTGTACCCATCTCCCTCCCTCGTCCCAGAAAGAAAAATCTCCTCCTTTGTCACTTCCTCACTGCTTTCCTTCTAAAGACCAAATCCTGCGAACCATCTGCCTGCACAACTTCTGTTGAGCTTAAAGTTGCTGGAACTGAAACTGGGCACAGAAGGCAATTTGCACACCCTTTGGGTCGGCTTATTTGCCAGCTTCATAAAGATCATATGGGCTTTCCCTACAACACAGCTACTGACTGGCAATTCCTGCTCTGGCACAGAAATACTGTACATCCTGGGACTGGTTTAGAGAGCCCTCTTTCAGTCAGTGAAATGACACACACCTAAAACCTCATGGTTTATGTGCAGTGTAGAGCCTAGTACTCAGTATTGAAAATACTATTACATCAGTCAAAAAGCACAAGGAACACAGACGTTGTTGTCCCCATTTTTTCAGAGGAGGAAGCTGAACAAAGGTATACAAGCAAATTGACCAAGTAAGCATCAAACAGTAGGCTAAATTTTGGAACATCCCTACTTACCTGGAATTTCAAGCTGTCAAGTAATTTAAAGCTCCTTAAGACTGAACAGTTGCCTGCCAGGATGGGTAGGCACCTCATCATCAGTGGTAACTTAGAGCTCAAGAGAAAACACAGAGAAAATTAAATCATTATTGCTATGCAAGTGTTTTTTATAACCACTGGAGGTTGATTTAGAAACATTTGGACTTTGTGTTGTAGTTCAGCCCCACCATAAAGACATGGTACTGCATATCTGTACACATTTTAAGGAAACCGGAATAATAAGAAATACAAGTTACTCCATCACACTTTACCACCAGACTTGGCATTTCCTAATGGCAACTGTAGAAGGAGAAGGTTCTGCCTAGTCTTTAGGCCAAGGAAATGTGAGTAGAGAAAAGAATCCCACTCTGATTTTTGCTCGTAGCTGGCTAAATCAGTCAATCATTCCCTGCCTTAGTTAACACATTTATATCACAGGTATTATAATATCTCAAAATATTTCCTTTTACCAAAAAAAAAGCCCTCCTCTTTGCCCAGCAGCAGATTCTGCTTCCCCTTCCCTTCTGATGGATGCTTTGGCGAAAGAGAGATATGTTTTATGACATTTACTGTGTTTGTTATGCTGACATCACAGAGTCAACGAGAACAAGTATTTATACTTCTATTATGCCTTCATCGAACTGAACAAGGTGTTCAACAGGACATTTTAATTATAATCCTACTTCTAACAGCGTGAGTAAAGGTGTTTAAAAAACACAATCAAGCATGAAATAGAACAGTAAACATGCCATTTCAATTACAAAATTATGTATAAGCACATCCTTGCACAGCACAACGTTTGAAGACTGTAAGAAATGCTAAAATCGTATCTGAAACGCTGAGAGGTTTTGTGCACGAAGAAAGCCAAAATGCTCTTTCCTCGCACTCCTTGTGCACTCACCCTGAATTTTTGAACTCACAAAGTCCCAAACTGGAAATTTTTGTACAGATTTCCATGGAGAAAAAGTAGCCATGGGCTTTTGTTTTTGTGTTGCAGTGTCATGTCAGACGCTTGCGCTGTTTGGGGAGCCCTTTTTACTTCACGGCCCAATGGTGCTGAAATTGAAAAGCAAATAATGCATTGGGAGATCCTTGCATTGTTATCCACCACCATCTACCTGTACTGGTACAAACTGCTCTCCACCAGGAGTGCAAGGGAGCAAATACCATATTGTGCTTATAGATACATGTGACACATCAGAAACTCCTGGACCTCTGTGGCCCCACGGGGCACAGCAGGATATTGCCCCACCCTGCAAAGTGCTGTAAATCCCTGGGGCTGCCAGGAGGCAGGATTTCATCCCTCACTGGAGTCCACTATGCTGTGGACTTCACTGTGTCCCTGGCTCAGGGAAGTGATGCAATACATTGTTTCCATGCGGACACTTGGAAGACTGTATTGAACTCCAAAGTTGCATCCTGTAAACAGTAGTGGAGCTGCCTTCCATTGCAGAGGCACTCACTCCAGGAGCTCCTGAGCAAGTAAATGATGTCTCGACTTGGCAAAGTCCACCCTCTCTCCAGTGAATCAACAAATACTGCTTAAAATAATAAAACAGAAGCCTGAAAGTTATGGCAGATTGCTGTAACTCGGGCCTTTTCAGCACTGTAAGCAGAAGGGAACATCGGTGCTTTCAGTTGTCAGGGCTGGGGACAGGACGGGGAGGCCTGCTCTGTCCGTATGGAGGCAAGCACGCAGGGAAAGGGCAGCTGAGATGGGAAGCTGGAAGCATGGGCAGACTCACCAGCTTTCTGCAGCCGGGTGGGAATGTGGACACTGCTAGGTGGGACGTTCCTTCAGGCAAACTCCTCTCTCCAAAGCAGCAATGCAATGCCCACCTGCTTCTCCAGCTCTCTGCAAGCACAGATGAAGGAGGCGCTGAGGCCACAATCACTTTGCTGCCCTAAATAATTGCCTGCTTGGCCAATGTGTAGAGCCAGCTCTGGTGGGCTTGTATCAGAAAGACCTGGGCATGGTGCTGTCCCACTAAGCAAAGATGAAACCTTTTCTTTTCTGAGCATGATACCACTAGGCACTCCAGGAGCAGTTGTCAATGTGGTGAGTATTCTTACCAAAGCATGGTCAAATGTCCCTGTCTGAGGTAAACCAGAACCCACTTAGTGGCCAGCCCAGCCCAAACCATGACACCAAACTACCCCAGCCTGTCCTCTGCAGCCCTTGGGGAGACAGTTTCTCCACACAGCCCCAGAGAGGAGAAAATTGGAACAACTCTCATTTCTGCCATGCAGATTAGACTTGAACCAATGCTGGATGCATTACGTTCCCAAAGACATCTGGAGATCATAATGTAAAATCTGGTGCTATCTCGTGATCTGGACTATTATCTTTCCCACAAACTGTACTGTTCTGTTTAATAGACTGTGCCATTGTCCATGGTCTTCTAGAAATCCTGACCTGGAAATTACTCTGTTATTGTGATTTGAAATTAATACATTTCTCAATAATTTTATGGTCACTTAGATGAACCTGTAAATACAGCAGATAATTAGGTGAAGTGTATAATAATCTGCCAAGCATACAGGTAAAAGCATTTAATTGACAAGAAACTATACTGGCATCTGTAGGTATTTAAGAGCACAGACAGCATTAAAATTTTAACTGCTATCCCTTTTTTGAAATACAGTTTGTTACTCTCTCACTAGCTTTTCAGAGCTGAAGGAAAAACTCAGCATATTTTTTCCGTTTCTGGAAGAACCTGTCTTTCTCAAAATGCCAGAGCACCTCATTAGTGGAAGCCTTGGTTAGCCTGTAGATGATAGCTGGCAGAGGTGTTTTGTTGTGCTTGTTTCCACTTCGTTTTTCCCCGCTATTATGAGTAAGTAGAAGTAAAAGCATAGTTTTCATTGCCTTTAATGGAAGCAGAATCTGCTTTTACTTCATAGCTATTTTCCATTCTTCTCCTGGCACTACACAGAAACGCATGTGAGGTGAGACGCAGCGGTGAGGTGACTTAGCGGTGAAGGTTCCAAAAGCCAACACTAAATGCAGATAACATATTTTTGACTAGTTATGCACGTTTACAGGCCTTGACAGAAATTTAAGAGAAGCACTATATGGAGAAGTCGTTGACTGAGATATAAATTAGGGAAATACAGGAAATATGGGGAAACCTAAAATTTAAGACCCACATCTTTGTACTTCAAGCAAATCAGCAAGTAGGGCAAGGCTGTGAAGTTCATTTAAACTAGAAGAAATGAACATGAGACCTACCTGATTCCTGCATCTTCTCCTTGAACAGAGCTGTGCTGCTTCTGCTGTCTTTCAGAACTGCCAGAGCCACTTCAGGTCCTCCCCAGCTTCTGGATAAATCAGGTTCTAACCTCCACAGCTGAACAGATCCACAGAAGGTTCTCCATGGGTTTCTCACCACCAGAAACAAGTCGGGGCACAATTAGAATTTGAGATCATAACTACTTAGTCCTGAATAGTTATGAGATTCACATGAAGGAAAGCATCTCAGAAAACATGATCTTCAGGGTCAATTTTAGAAAGCTATATGGTTTTATCTGTACATTCAACACAGAAGCAAGTATGGAGCTTGGCATTTGAAAGGTCAGATTTTAAATTGAAGCCATTGTTCAAACATCTTTCTTTGCAATGAGAAGCAGAAACAGCCTAGGTGAAGACAAACTTCGTCTGCCTCCCAGCTCCCCCCAGTCTTGGCTCCCCTGTGCTATTCAAGAGCGGTCTCAGGGCTGGTCTATCTGTACCTGCATCCAGTAGGTGTTTGTTTCACTTCCCCGGCCATGGGCATGCCCAGGGGATGAAGCCTGTGCAGGAGGACTTCCTGACCACAGCTGGTGGGCAATGCTGAGCTCTGGTGCCTGAGCCATGGCCTCAGCAGCCACCAGCCAGAGCACCATGGGCACCTGGAGCACCAGCCAAGCTCACAGAGAGCGAAGGGCTGGAGAGCAGTAACATCAGCTCATCGCCAGGCCCAAGGGTTGTCAAGACCTCACAGGCAGAAAGGCAAAAGAGAGTGAAAAGGAGGTAGCTTGAGAGATGACACAACTGCTTTGGGGAGTACAGCCACAACGGGAGCTGTAATCACAGAGAAAACAGAGGGTCTGTCTGAAACACCATTTCTGCTTTATTGTGTACATACAGGAACTATGACTTCATGTCTCACACTTCAAGAGACGTACTCTTGGGCTTGTTTTCTTCCATATCAGAGCTCTAAGAAATCCAAAATGTGTCTCTCTATTTCAGTTCTGGCTCGAGGTTAATGTCTAGAAACAAGTAATGTAACATTTCCATCTATCTTTTCTACTCTTTTGGCGGTTTTAATTATACTAATATGCTATGACAATTTAAACAAGACACATCTCAGCTTCTGGCCTGCTCAGTAATGGTTCAGCTGCTACATGTGCTGCAGTGTATTTGGCTCAGACAGGCTGCTGCTGGAGGCAGGGAGGAGGCAGAATAGTGCCCTTCTGTCACGAGAGGTTTCATTGCACTGATCATTGTATGTTTGACAGATTCTTTGTCAATGTCAAGTGTCTTTTGTGGTTAAGCCCAGTAAAGCTAAAACAAAAGGTCTCCTAGATATTAGATATATAGTGACATTACTGAATTCACTTGGAGGCAGTAATTTTTTGTCAGTCTATGAAAGGAAAAATGGAGCTAATGGGAAAACAAAAGGAAGATGCTGGCATGCCTTTTTAGCTATTTTTGTTTATGTCAGACATTATGATTGACATGTGGCCCAGAACACCCCTTCAACCATTGAGGCTGGTGCCATGAAACAGAACAAAGAGAAACTGCCAGCCAAGAAAACACCACTGGCTCAGAAAGCACTGCTTTTTGTTTATTTTCTTTTAAGTGTTTCATTTTCAGTAATCAGTATCATTACACAAAGTAGTTCGCTTACATGCAGCCCCCACTTACTAATTGGACTTTTAAGTTTCCTTCATGTTTGCTTTCTTCCTGCCTGCTTGAATGGCACCAGAACACTGGTTTGGTTGGATGACAGTCTGTCATAACAGTGATGTTTGAGGTTAGTGAAAACTGACGTGAAAAATACAATCCACTGGCCTTTAACTGAAATAGCAGCTCTGGTTTTTGTGGAGTTGGCAGGCAGCATTTTTAAACCTCTTTCACAGTGAAGGCAGTTACCGCATGTTTTCCTCTGTATCAAGCAGTTCCATCATGAAGTACACTATCTATGTCTGTTGTTGTGTCAGGATATTTCCTTTGAAGAGCAGTTCACTGTTTCTTGTGTGGGCACTTCCCTTGTTGACGAGCCCTAAAAAGGTTAAGGGAATGCTGTGGTCATTCTCCAGGGCCAGGCCAATTACAAAGCTTTAAAATTCACTTAAGAGTGATTTTTGGGAAATATCACTGACAAGAATAGGTCCTGCAGACACACAACACCAAAGAGTCTTTGTCACCAGCATTCTGCAAGAGCTGTAGAGTTTCAGAAACTTGGTCAAAATTACGTATCAACAGGAGGAAATTATTCCTTAAATTTCTAACTTCATCTTTAAAGCATGATGCTGAACATAACAATAACAAAAGAAGACGTGAAAAGATCAGAGCAAGCCAGTCCATCAGCCGCTCGTCTCCATACAGTTATATGCTGAAACCATATCAGGACTTTTACCTTACCAAAAAGGATCTTAATCACTTAAAAAAATTCTAAGAAAGTTGGCCCTTGAATGCATCACATGTGCTGGAGCTAAACAGGCTTGCACCTTTTTAATAGGGTACCTTTCAGTATTGAACACTGGAGCATATCCTCCTGCAGAAGCACACACTTAACTTCCCTGAGCATTAAAAGCAGATATGCTCACACATCGAGTGGAGAATTTCTCTTTGTCTCTTTGCACAGTACTCTAAAAAGAACTTTGAAGAAATTGAGAAAAACAGAGAGAACAGTATATTAATTTTAAGGAGATGAAAGCAGTACATGTCATTCCTAAATTTCATGGAAAATGCACCGTTAGTAACAAAGATGAGTAGAAAATTTCAAAATCATTTTGAGTAGCATTAAAATCAGTCTTCCCTGATTTTCTGTTTTCCCCTTCTTTTCAAAGCATATACATTAAACTCATTTTATGCTTATAATGTATATAATGATTCTAGACAACATAAGAAGGACACTGGGATTCTTCCTATTTCAACATATAAAGTGGCAAGCCAATTTAAGCAGCTTAAACCATTGCTAAAGAAGATGTATCAAAAATTGCCTGTGATCATTACAAATAACAGCCTGAAATGTTCACAGGAAGCTGTTTGCTTATCATATTTTCATTAAAACATCTTTTCACCTGCTTTGCTTTTCCCATGCCTGTAACCTGCATTGTAATCAGTCTTATTAACTGAGAACATAAATATGATTTATTATGGTCTGATAATGGAAGCTGCATGGACCAAGAGAAGGGATATATTGTCCTTTGATAAAATGGCTCTTTTCTCTCAAATAGAGCTCTATCATGGGAGCATGCAGAATGTAGTGAGTGATTATTTCCTGAGGGTGAATGATGGCAGAACCCTACAGAAAATCTTCTTGTTGGCCATGACAGCCTCCGAGTGTCCCCAAATCTCACCGAGTTTGACAACCTGCAGACACTTTTGATGAACTGTATTCTTCTGTCAGAGACAGCCTGTCTGGGAGGAGAAAAGGGAACCTTTATCGTCTGATCTGCTATTATTGTCTTGATCTTTTATAAGCAATCTCTAATGCACATGAATATAATATCCTTTCACACAAGTGCCAAACATAATAGAAATGTAGTTAAAGGACCCTTTTCCCGGTTATGTAAATGTCCTAATACCATAATTAGAAAAGATGGTTTGTGAATGATAGCAGTAAGGGAAGGGTGATCAAAATGTTTTAACATTATCTTTCTGTTTTAAAGACCAAAATCTGTGATAAATAGCATTTATGGTAGATACGGGGAACCAGCTTGTACCGAAGCTTTTACCTAAAGGAGAATAGTTTTGAGCGTAAAACTGGTGTTATATTTTCATAAAACACATAAATGGCAGCTGGTCTTAAGCCAGGAATGATTACTGGCAGATATGGCTTAAAGAAAATGAGTATTCCACTCAAAATCCCTCCATGGCTGTTACGGAAAGAACAAAGCGTTATTATTAAGTAGTGTATTTGGACAAAGGGGTGTTCAAGACCAACTAAAGTTCGCCAACAAATCTCTCTTTTATCTACATCCAGAAGAACAAGCATAACAAAATCTTTTTCAATTAACAGCTGTACACATTAGCAAAACACCCGTCTTTCTCAGCTAAGGCAGTCTGGCTTATTTATCACAAAAAATGAAATGTTTGAGGGGAAGGTTTCCAAGTTGCCCAGTAAAAGCAAGACACTTGATTTTTCATTAACCTTTTGACATCTGGAGCTGGGATGTCCCAGTATTAACTACTAATGATCCTTTGCATTACCAGTTTGTGTTGAGAGAAATCCCAGTTGTCAGAGTCAAAAGGTTAATCAGCAATTTCACACCGGTGATGTGGTCAGAGTTCGCATGTTACTGCCTGAACAGGAGGAAGAAGAAAACAAAGCAATTAACAGAAAACTATGCCCCAACATTATTAAGTTTCACTTTTTTGTTGTTGTTGTAAAATATTTCATGATATCTTTACTATGTATTCTGACATTTTAGAGACTTTGCAAAACTTTGCTGAGAAGTCCAGGTCCAAATATTGGACCAACTTGTTTGGTTTGCTCTATTTTTCATGAAAAAAAAAAAAAAGGCATTTTACTTACCCACCAATGTTCGGCCCAGGTGAGCATGAGGGAAAAGTGTTCCAGGTCTGTTACCTATGGGGATTTAACAAAACCTAAGTAACGGGGACTAAATCAGGATGAGAGTTGTGTCCTGCCTCCTGGAAGTGAAGACACCTGAATGCCCAGTCATTCAGGGTGAATTTCATAGTACAGGTGCCATATCAGGGATAAAACCTGTCCAACAGGAAAAGACTGAGTGTAGACTTTTCCCTCCTGCCCCCTTCTGCCTTGATTGTAGAAAATAAGTCAACAGCAGCATTCTCTTAACAAATATGGACAGCAATATTATTTCATGTGAAAGTACTCATATAAACAGCCATGTCAGTACCTCAGCTGGTATCCTTCAACCAGAAATAGCCATAGCATACTTTGCCTTGTGGCTCAAGAGCTCTCCTAGCCGTAGCAAAACCAGATTTATTTTCCAAAAGAAAATTAAAAAATATTTCTGAAAACATTACAGCTTGCCATTTGCTACTAATAATAATGTTCACACAAAATGAGTTCTCGTTTGCCCTGGCAGTATCAGAAATTGTTTATTTTGTGTTTAGCCCTGATCAAAAGCCTTCTGATGTCACCATATGGATCAGGCCAGTTGTTTTATGGTTTTGAGACATTCTACCTTTTTCCTATGGCTAAGACAAATAAGTAGTGAATCTTGCCCCAGACAACATCCTTCATCCTGGATATTATCTGCATCACACAGTTCCTCTCGTCACTTTCTCCAGTTCCAAAAAAATCTATGACTAAAACCTTTCTTCTCTTGATTGCTTCAGTTTTAATGGGGAAAGGATCTTACCCTGAAATGTTCTGAAAAAAATTATCTATCTTTCCAAGTGCCCTATTACTTAGTCCACCAATTAGCTGACTATGGAGCCTGAGTGTCCTTGTACATCTTCCCAGTCCCCATCTGTATACTTGGCTGCATATGTTTATGCAATTAGAAACGGTGAAAATCTAATAAAATTAGGACAAACCTGAGTGAGCCATAATTCTGTTTAATCTCTCAAACTGGATTGCTGAAAACTTGCTGAATTCCCCAAACCTCTCTCAGGTGCCAATGAATGAGTCAATATCATACCAAATATCTCACAGCATAGCAGACGTAAATTGTACTTCCAGAATCTCATACACACCCTCAAATAATGAATCTAATGTCTCTAAAGTAAGGTCAGAAAAAAAAACCCAAAACAGTTTACTCCAGTTAGCAGCGTTGTACTTGGTGGCCCAGAATGGAAAAATGGAGACTACATGGCCGATTTGCATTGGGAAGGAGTGGTCACTTTAAACGCTTGTGCTTATGGCAGTAATAGAGCAACCCAAGCTGTTTGCTTTCAGGGCAGGACCACTGACATCATCACACTGTGCTAGATCCCCTAGGAGGAAACAAAAAACTCAACAAGATGGGAGAATGAAACTTTCATCTCAATGTGGTGCCTCTCCAGACTTGTCTTTTAAAAGCCTGTTTTACACTTTGTTTTGTACTGCAATGGTATCCAGTGGTTTGCATAGAAATAATCATCAGTCTGGAATAATCCTAGACCACTCCATACCTATATCTTCTCATCACCCATCATCCAAGAGAAGCTAGGAAAGGAAGAATGATTTTGGCTGAAATTAGGGGTAATTTTCTGTGAAAGTCAGAAAAGAATTATTTAGGGTTGAAGCACAGTAGAGCAATTAATAAACCTATTCTTGGAAGAAAGTCCCCAAGATCTTTTTTTTCTCAAGTTGTGAGGGCTTTGGTATTGCATCTAAGACAAACTATGTATTTGTTGCAGAATGGGGCTCTTCAGTTTGAGAAGTAAGATGTAAGGGTTATGGCCTTGGGTTCATAGCTCAGAAGAAAATGTTGTCTTCAGATCAACCCGTTCCTTTTCTTTTTTCCCCCCCTGCATGTTCATCTTCTTTGTAGACTCCATCTCCAAGTATGTGCCTTGTTTACTCTGTGAGATCTTACAGAATTTCAGCCAGGAATTGACCAGGCCACAAACAGGTCTCCGATAATCACACAATTGAGGTACCACTCCCACTCTTACATTTGGGATGCTGAGGTTGTAGAAATTTAGAGATGGAAGGGATCATAAAAAGTCTGATACCTGACAGTATTTCCCAGATTTTTTGACTACTCTGTCATTGAAATCCTCTTGTGATGGAGACTTCATCACAGTAGTCAATTATTCCAACTGATAACTATCCTTTCCTAAGTGACAAATACAGTCTAACAGTGAGAGAGACTGATTTCTTGCTTAGACATTGTATGTTTTGCTCAAATACAACTTAAATGTATGCCTCACCTTGTTTCTTCTCCATTTATTTCTGTCTCTGTTACGTCTCCTTCACCATTTTTTCACTTCATCTTTCTCTCTACTACCTCACGATTTTTTTGTTAAGTGAGTCCCTCCCCCCTTCTTTTTGTGTCTTTTGAGCTATGTGCTTTTTGACATCCTTGTATTTTTTCTCTTCTTTATGTCTTTCCAAAAACATGAAAACCAGATTCTCATGTGCCAGTGGCCTCGCTACAGAGACCCATCTCTTGTCATCTCCCCAGAGGGGAGCCAAAATGCCACATTTTCATTCATTGCATCAAAATCACTTTTCTTAAACAATGAGAAATTATACAGACGTATTCAAATTCAGGTCTAAAGGTGATGTTCTTGAGCTGTGACTGAAGAGCGGAGCCAGCTATGGGAAGCACACAATCTGCGATGAATATGCACATGCAGGGGTAGGCATTACATAGCCTCACATAAAAAAAAAAAGGAAATAAAAACTCCTGACAGTCATATTAACAGATATCTGCTCCCTGATGACTGTTAGGGTATTTCATGTACGAGACTGGTTATAACACAGGCCTGGACCTACAGGTTCAAGAAGACCAGATTAAGTGACTTTGTCAAAATTTATGCCACGGAAAGTACCATCAAAAAGAGTTAAAGTGGAGCATCACCATAGGCAGAGAATTGGTTTATTTTTGACCCCTAAAGTCAGGCCCATTGCATTATTTCAATGTACATGCAATACGTCAGTATGGTTGTGTCCCTGTGGCACTGCAGGTTGCTTGGCCTAACAGGTATGTGGGGATGTCAAGATAAACTCCAAAATTCAGTGCATCTCAAACACCAGTATTTCTTAAAAAGCAACCTTTTCAACTTATTCTTTCCGTTTTTGACAGAAGGTTATCTAAGAGGCGACTGCCACTGCCATGGCAGGAAGCAGTACGATAAATAAAGGGGAGGACTAAGTAAAGCTTACCCCACACTTAACAGTAGAAAACAAGGAGGTTTTTTTCCAGCACATCTGTTTCACGGTACATTGTTGCTGCAATGTAAGTTTTTTGAACTGCAGTATTTTCCTATCTGTTTTGACCAGGGGTCTGTGCTTGAAAGGGCTGAGCGCAGTGGTCTGAAGCAAGACTGTCGCAGGCTTTTGCTAAAGCAGCAGTTTGCATGAGCACTGAGGATCCACAGCAGCAAGATCTCAGACTGTGCTTTTCCACGGAAGGGCCGACCGTAAAGCAGGGAAACTAAACTTGGTCTTGGGAGGCAGAGGTTCTTTGTCCCCCGCATGCTCTCAGACAACATATTTCCTCTCTCCAAGCCTCAATTTTCCCCTGAAATAGGGACTGACAGCTTCCTGTCTTCTCTCTCTGGACTCGTGGCTTTTTTGGCTAGTGGCTGTTCCTGATTATGGGTAGGGCTGATGACTGTGAGTCTGACCTCCAGGAGGCCTCTGGACACTTCTATATTATATTTGATAATGAAGCCTCCTGTCTTATCCAATCAAGACAAAAAAAGTAAGTCAGACCAGAGGAAACTGGCTCAGCACAAAATGGCAACCTCAGTGGAGTAAAGTCAGAGCCATTAGCTATTGACTACTATAGAAATACTGAAACTGCATCAGGGATTTCTTTTTGTAATTGCTATTTAGGGATTTAAATGAGATTTTTAAAAAGAAAGAAAGACAGAATGTTTAGTCTACAATCACTCTTTGCTGCCAATACAGGCTATCATATAAATTACTTAGACACTTTTAAAAATACATTATTTACTCAATAACCCATAATGGGTCCAGAGCTCCTTTTACACGCTATTATAGAAGTACATAATTGCTGAATTTTCAAATGGATATTTCTTCTAGGCAATAGTCTGTAATGGCTTCTTCAAAGCTCTTAGGCTTTTATCATATGAAGGCCTAAGTAGAAAATGTTTAGTTCACTGATCATTGACCTAATAGAGAGCAACAGCTTCTCTGGAACAACTATTGTCTGCTAGGGCAGATGATGTATGAATGACATTTTAAAAAATTCTTGGAAGTATGTGCTAGGGAAAAATTACTGTTCATGTGCAAAGCAAATACTGCTGATGAGATCCTCAGAGTTCCTTTGTTTGGTTCTGCTTGGTTTAGTATTTCAGTTTCTGTGCAAGCTCAAGAACAAAAGAAAACAGTGGGGTCTGTGTATGAAATGAGAACTTAGTCTAGGACCCATTCGGATCAATAAAAGGCATTTCCATGTTGTCAGAGGTCATTCAGCTCAATTAAAAACTGTACCTAATGAAAACGCAGGTATTTGGTACACATTGCAATGTAAGAAGTTGAATTCTGAAATCAGGGAAATAAGGGATGCTGCAATGGGGCAAATCACATTTCTTAAAAATCATACTGAACCGAGAGAAAACTACAGGTCTGTCCCGAGCGTGATCCAGAAAGAAAAAAGGCAACTTGACACATTTTCAGCACTATTGCTATGAATCTCACCATTACTGAATTGCTGTTCTCTACTTACATTTAGCTTTGAAGTTTGCTGCTTCCATTTCAGACACAAAGAGAGGTTCACGTTCCTAAAAGCTTGGTGTAAGAAAACACATTTTTTTTCTCCCTGCAAACTTTGGGTAGTAAAGCCCAAGGAGGCACTATTGACAAATGAATGGCAACTGGGTCTAATTGCAGGACCAGAGAGGGTGGATGTGACCTGGGGACAGAGTCAGGCTGAGACCCTCAGAAGGGCTGAAGGAGACCTCCAGCTCTGAGCGTGGTGAGCCAGAGGAGAGGTCCTTTCTGGGTGGAACAGCTCCCTCATGGGCTTGGGGCTGGTGGTAACAGAAAGCGCAGCTCATCAAAGAAGGCTACCGAACAGCCAGCTCAGGAGCTGGCTGTGATCTTAACAGCTTGTGCCATCAAACCAAACCAACTACCCCCAGCACAGCGCTGGTTTCTATGCGGCCTGACCTGAGAAGCTCTCCCATTCCTTTTATTGGAGGATTTCTCCAGCCTAGTAAAGGCTGCCTGGGACTCTAGCATTCTGGCATGATTAACAGAAAAAAATACAGTTGCTGGCAATTCTAATAGTTCCTTCCGTTTGATGCATCTGATTGAAGAGAAACTGAAATCACAGACCAATATGCAACCAGGCTGCACCAGTTAGCCTCATCATGCAAATGAGGCACACTTGCAGGCGAACTTATTAGAGATCAAATAGTTTTAGGCACCGCGGATAATGAAGGCAGAGCGCTTATGTTGCAACAGTCAGAGCTGGAATTTAATCATGTTGTTGATATCTACTGCAGCAGTGAACAAACAGAGAAACAGCCACAAAAATCAAACCGTTAGAATGAAAGGAAGGTATAAACTAGACAAATAATAATTTTTAAAAGTCTCAAACCAAGAAACTTGGTGTTTTCGAGAAGGAATAATCTTGCAAATTAGATGTGGAAAGACTTTGAGCCCTGCTCCTTTCAGCTGAGCAGCTGAAAAAGTAAGGTTTGCAAGAAGAAGCTGATGGGGTCTCACTGTCCATTCCAAGAGAGAAATGGCTTCTACATACCTGTGGGGATGGACCTGCAAGTGGAGAGGGGAAATCCCTGCAGGACGATGCTTGGGAATCAACAACAAGGTGAAACAGCAGACACTGGGAAGCAGCACCTCCTAGAAAAGAAAGAAAATGAGAAACAGCCTCCTGGAGTGGAAGTTATAACAGAAGTTACACAGGTGACAGGCTGGATTAACAATCTGGTAGACAGTAAGCATAAATAAATTCTGCAGAGGCATTAGCCCCTTCTGTCTCAATAAACCCCTCACACGCTCCCACCATCCTTCATGCAAACACCTGGGGACACACTGAGTAGACCCACAAAAGTTTGCTTGTTTTAAGGCACAAAGATGAGATCCAGCAGGTGAAAGCTGCAAAATGGAAACATTTGGATTCCTTTTGGCAGACAGAAATGGCTAAAAATACCGTCTGGCATTTCTTCTCATACCAGTTGGTAGTAGAAGAGTTCCAAAGATGTCAACAGGAAGCCCTAGAGGTTAGAGGGAATGATGTAACCGCATGTGACATAATTCTTGGTGCAGAGATTTCCTGGAATTGATTAGTGCCATTCATGATAACAGCAGCCAGCGAGAGTGTGAGGGCTGGGTGAAGGCCCAGGCAGCATTCAGGCGTTGGATATTTTTCTTTCCCTTTTAACACGATGTCTGGTCTCAATGTTTCAGATGCATAATACAATAACTGCGTGGTATTCCCATGCCGCTTTGTTTGGGAAGGCTTTGAAGCAGCACACGCACCAGCAACATGCAGCTACTCCCACGCAAAAGGTCGCAGAGACAACTGCAGAGGTGGAAGGACAACGAACACTCCCGGCTCCTACTTCCTCTCAAATATCCTCCCCTCCATTCCTCGCTTATTCCTTGAAGTATAAGATGCAGTCAGGTCATCCTCATCAGTATATTGTTTTATGTGTAGTCTGTATACAAAAGCTATGAAGTGCCGTCTATATTTAACGGGAGGCCTCTGATCTATGTGAGTGGGTGGAAATTGATACTGGGTGACACGGACGCTGACAATGGTACACAAACTCCGCAGCACTTTTAAAACTTTTAATTGCATTTTAAAGTAATGTAACAAGGCACTGTTTAATGAGTACTTTGTTTAAAAAATTCTGACTTTATAAGCTAATTAAAGAGAAGGAAGGGTTACTGCACTAGGGCATGAAATCCACGCTGCTGAATGTCTGTAATACAGCAACGTGTAGTTCAGATTCAATTGGCAGCCGTGCAAACCTCCAGCCAGCCAGCATGAAGGATGATTTTTTTTTTTGACTGGCAAATAAATTATTATGATTATCGTCATGATATGTTAATAGAAAAAAGTAACGGATAGGCAAGTACTTTTTTTTGCCAGGGCTGGTAAATTTTCATGACACTTTTTGCAAAGCTGTCATATGGCTGGGTTAGATGAAACTGGAAGGCTTTATGTGCGTAGCATTTAACTTTAAACATTCTTCATGAAAACTTACACGGCACATAATTTACATATTCAATACCAGTGACAATTTACTTCTCCCATCTGAACAGGGCTTTCAACTATGCCACTTGAACTAAATTAATAAACAGTAATTAGAGAATGTTGTGCGAGCGAGCTGTTGATGTTGAGAAGATTCTAATCAACACCTTCTTTTAAGGGCCAATTAAAGCTGAATGTATGCAATATAAACATCTTCTTGTATTTAGACATGAACTGGCGAACAAGGTAAAAAATAAAAATCAGAACAATTACAGCAGGTTAGAGATGATCTAATGGAATGATGAATCTTCATTAATCGTGAAAGCAGCAGTAATTTCTAAAAACCACTGGGCACCTTCCATGGTGAAGCACTAACAACTTGTGCAAGTTCATTATGGCTAGGATAAACCTTCATGCTTTCATTGACAGGCTTTTCCCTGAAAGCAGCTCTGCATCTGCCTCCAATTTCCACTGCAGTGCTCACCTGTCTGTATGACAGCCCCGCACCTAAAGTGAGTCCAGAGCTGCAGTAGAAAGAAGACTTCCCTGGGGGGAGGCAGTAAAGGTGAACGTTCCCATCCCATTAATGCTGCCTCCTGGCAGAGCGAGTGGCTCCCCAGCAGGCGATCTGGGGGAAGATTTGCACAGCACAGCCCCCACCGACGCTGCTGGTGGGAATACAAATATAAGGAATGGGCCTGAATGAGAGGTAAAGCTGCCCCAAATTCTCACATCTATCATAGGGGCACAGGGGCAGAGCAGCTAACGGACTGGTACCTGTTGTCCGTGTGTACTCCTTCACCCCACTGGAAAAATAAGGTGGTTTATTCTTGAAAGGTGAATTTAAGACAGCCCTTGTTTCCAGAATTCCTGAAGGATGGAGGAAAGGCCATCTTTGATTTAAACAGAGATGATCCTTAGTGTACCAAAGGGAGCCTGCAGTAGCAACACAGACTTGTGTATCACCATTATGAACTGTCAGTAAGTTAAAAATGAGCATAACTTCATCCAAACCACAGCTCACTGCTTCCTAAAGCACATCTAAAAAAAATATAAAAAAATTCATCTAAGCTGGTGCAATGAAGCACATGCAAAATTTGTCCTCCAAGTGAGAAGTTACAACAGGCTAATAAAGGTAAGGGAAACATCTGTTCCAATTCTGCACCAGTATCATTTGGAGAAAATGACTGCATCACTTACGGCCGTTTGGTATCCAGAAATACTACCACAGTAATAGGATGTTGTCACCTCAGGCTCTACTGAAATCTACAGGAATTTTACTTGTTTAAGAATTATAGGATTAGGCACATGATCAGTGTTTCTTCCCTTTGAAAACAAACATTTCCACTTACCATTTCTACAGCAGTGTGAGATCATTATCTTGTGACAGTATTTGGTTCCACTGGCATTATCTCCTAATTAGCTATTTAAAAATATATGTAAGAGGGTGGAGGTGGCAAGTGGACTTGTAAACCTGACAGGTCTGAGATGTTCTTACAAGCTCCGCTAATCCCGACCATTGAAAATGTATTAGTAAGGCCAAGCCAGCACTTTAAAGAACAGCACAGCAGCACGCAGCCTAAGGGCTCTCACACCCAGAGCAAAGCCCTTGGGCAGGGGACAGGAGTGAAGCGGGGAGGAGTGGGAAGCAGCATGCCAAATGGGAATACAGCCTTGGGAATAGGGGCACCATTGAAAGGCTGACAACCTCTACAGTGTGGTCAACCCTACATTACAATAGTATCATCACTGAAGGTGTTTGGTGTAGGACTTCAGGGGACTTCCGAAAAGCCAAGCACAGAGAATTTTACCAGGGATGAGAAGATGCAAGTAATAGAAAGGGAAGAGCTCTAACAAACTGTGTTTGATATCCTCTGCACTGTCTCTATATCCCGAGAGATTATTGTGTTTATAGGCAAAAACTCATAAAAGCTTTCTCCAAGATGCTTCATAATATATGAGCAGGTCTGGGATTTCAGTCTGTGGCATGGTAAAAATTAGGAAGATGGGCATTCTGGTATGGTGGATTTGTTTTTTTCTCCCAAGAGTTTGGTTTAATTCCTAACAAACTCTCTTTTTAAAAAAGAAACTAGGACACATGTATACACAACAGGCCATTTTGGAGGTACTCAGCTGCAGGCAGGAAGCACCTCCTCAGCAACAGGGTTCTTCTAACCTACAGCAGAGCTAAGAACTAGGATTTGTTTCTGTTTCTGAGTTGCTTTTAAACCTCAATTCAGTAAATGTGTTGGTGATGTTCAGGTTGTTCTGAACAGTGGAAGGCAGCAAAGTGAATGTCTGAAGAAGATAGCATGAGACGGCCCTAAACTGCCATTTACTCCAATATCTGTGGTTAAATTCAATATGCAGCATGCAATATGATTTTTATTCTGATCAGATGGGATTTCTAGGCCTGAACCTACATGCAATAACCATGGTCCATCAGTAACTTCACAGCAAACAAGGAAGTGCAGAGGAAAAAACTGATGTAAGCAGGAAGGGAAGAAGCCTACATTAATGTCCTCTAGAGATTTTTGTTTTCCGTTTAAAGTTTTCTCTTGCCTAATGTCACTTCTGTCTTTTTTTCACACCTCTTCAGGTCCACTTGGTGAATAAATTAAATGAAATTCCTCACTTGCCCTTAATACTTTATAAATGCAAGCCAAGCCTCTTGGCTTTTCACACCTGGACATCTACTTTTTAAAAAATGTTATTGGGTAATTTCTCTCTCTTTCATAGGCTGGTGCTTTGGCCCGTATGCACCCTGTGCGCTCCCCAAGGCTCATGCATAACTGCAATGGACGATTAGTCCAATTAAGTCTCCAGCAATTTCAATGGCTTATGCAAGAGTAGATGGGGCACAATATGTAATTTCAGCTTTTTTTGTGAGGGTTTTCAATCCTTCTGTGAACTAAATCATTTTATCAGTTTCTCTCTCTTTCTCTCTCTTTTTTTTTTTTTTTTAAATTTGTCCCATTAAACTACAGAACTGGAACATATTCATGAATAGTTTCTTTCTGCTTTAACTCAAGGAGTTCCTGACATAACAAAAACTGGTAATTAACTGGCTCGAAGACTTTTACAATAGCCTCTTTAAATAAGTCCTAGTATGCGGCACTTGCAGCACTGACTCGACATTGCTGATACCACTGCAATGCACCCTCTATTAAACAAGGTTTGCTACTCTACCTCAGCATCAATTCTTGGCTGTTTTCTCCACTGCTCTCCTACTTGGAAACACCAAAGTCTTTCCAGATTTGTTTGTGTGGCAAAGGCTTCACCAGCTCCTCCACGATGGGTTACTGCTCTCAATCCACTTGGCTTTGTGCCACTTCCTTAAACCCTCTGGTATCAGAGGGCCTCTTCCCACCAGCATAAGGATGGAGTGGCGGGTCTCCAGTGACTGGGCATAGCTCCCCCTCTCCTGCTCTGTGCTTTCGGTGCAGATGCATTTTGGTACATTTTGGCAGTCCCTGCTACCTGTCCCCTGCTCCTCAGAGCAGGGAGGGGCTCTTCCTGGTAGAAGAATCAGGCTTTGAGTTTTCAGATTTCACTCAGCAGTGTGTGATTTGTAGCTGCTGCTGCTGCTGCACGTGTGCCCTAGGCATAGTTGGTTTTGCCTACTCATGCTGATCTCCCCTGGTTACGATACATTCTCTTTCTGATGAAAATACTACTTTGATGAGTGTGTCTCTGGCTCCACCATACTTTTATGCTTCCTGCTAACTAGCACAAGCCTTATTGTTGCAGTTCCTAATATTTTGCATCACTTGTAAATCTAGCAATTTAGTTTGTAAATCATATGAAAGAAGGTATTAACGTATATCTTCCCCCAGTGCTTCAGACAGATTGGTTCACTGTGGAACAATTACATACATATGTGCTAGCCTATATTTCTTGTAAAATCAAATCATGTAAGGATGCCTCAGCCAGAACAAGCCATAAAGCTAGACAAGGCATGGAAAAAAACATCCCCAAATATGTACTGCTTAAATTACGTAACTATAAAAAAATAAAGCAATATTGAAAAGGGCAAAGGAGACAAAATGTAAACACAAGCTTTTATACGCTCTGTGTAATACAGAGTGAATGTCATTTTGACATGCTGGTATCATGAGCTGCCAATGTAGTTCAGAAAAGAAAGGGATATCTCCAGAATTATGGCAATACTGCTTTCTCACTTCAGAGCCAGTTACTAGATCTATGTCTGCAGTTGCCAGGTCTAACTGCCCACTTGGAAACTAAACCAGGAGAAATAATTTCCTAAGTAATTGTATTTAAAATGTCCAGAAAGATCACGAATCTTCAGAACCCCCTTTAGAAGCACAGCCCTTTTATTGGGACTAACAACCACCCCCCCCCCCCCCCCCCCCAACCAGTGCAACAAGATCCTCATTTGCAGCTGAAAGCCCCCCAAAACCTGCTGCACTCAGGCATTGTGTAGGACGTCAATGAGGCAGTTGTAACACACTGCTAAGTTGATTTTGCATTTTGAAAAATCCCCTCCTTAACACAAATACTCCATCACTGTCCGCTGAACATGTTTAACTTTTGAATTAATGTTATTTTCAAGAGGTCAGACATATGACAGTAACAACAGCTTTTTGCCAAGCGATGTATTTCAGGTCTGCATCCGAATTTCCCCAGAGCCCGGTATTGTTTAAATATGAGTAACTGACTCTGGCTCATCGCTAATGCAAAACAACTGTTCTCTGGACTCCTTCAAGGCTCCACTCGTGGCTTTCATCCCCACATGGTCATGGGGAGGCAGGTCCACTCGGTGCTCTCTCCTGCAGTACACATTGCTTAGCAGCTCAGAAGGACCTAACAGGCAGCAACTAAGAATGACAGCAGTCATCTTTCCTCACATTTTGTCCCCATCCCAAAGACTGCCAGGTGTTTCAGCAGAGGTTTAGATGATAGCCACATGGTTTGTGAAAACTCACGCCTCCACTGAGGGCCACAGTTGCCAGTCTGTGCCAGGCGCACCCGCAGCACGGTCTGCCTGGCACTCCTGGGATGCTGGAGAGGAGAGAAAGCCTCTGGGAAGAGGGACAGTGGCTGCCCATGCTCACGGTTGGGCTCACACAGAGGGAAAGGAAGCCAGTCTCTACTAAGGATGGTCTATTTTATATTACATTGCAATTGTATGAAATACCAAATCAGTGCTCTGTACAGTGTCTTCTGGTGGTTATCTAGGACGTTCAGAAGTATTTCAGGAAGTGCTCTTTGTGGAGGCACACGCAGCTGGAAGGTGGCTGGGCTCTGTCTTTGGTGTAAACAAGTGATGTGCCTGCCACACTGCACCTATCCCTGCGGCTCCAGCAGCTGTTGGTTAGCTGCAGGGACCTTCGGGACAGGACTGTTGTGTGCGTGGTACCACAGCCCAGTCCCCGGGATAAGCGAAGTCACAGATTTCTGCAGTACAGTTTCACAGCAAGCCTGCTCTCACCAAATTAACTATTAGCAATACCAAGCAATACTGCATAAACAGTGCCATTAGTTTTCCCCACGCAGTAATGCTATAAACACTGCTCTGCCACTGTGAGCTGCTGAGAGGATTTTGGGGGTCACGGCCCCCCTCTTCGGACCTACCTCTGGGGAGCTCTACGTGGCCAGGTCCCGGGACTCTTTTTCTCTCTTGTCTGTCAGCACCAGGTTGGGTCCAGATCTTCTGTCAGTTAAATTTGTTTTCCAGCCTGCTTTGTAATTCAGATAGCGTTTTGGTTCACTTGGCTGGCACAGAGTATTTTCACCACACCCTTGTCTCTTCAGACAAACAACCTCTTTTCTCACCTCTGGCAGAGCTAAACCTAGTGAGTAAGAAGAAACAGTAGTTAAGGCATAATAAATAAAGCCACCCTGAAGAAATACCTGCACAAAGCAAGATGAATGGACATCACCTACCTGGACAGTGTTGCTGCTAAACATGGGGGGAATTAATCAGACATGTCAGGTGCATTAGGACACCTGACAAACAGGGAACGACGTTTCTTGAAACTGTAGTTTTATCTCTCCTCATTTGGATCAAACACTTGTAATAGTTGCGGATTAATTTCCTTCCCATAGTCAAAACAATAAAAGCCAGGCACCATTTTATTAATTTCCAAACCAGTGTCAGATAAGCAGAATTGCATTTAAAAAAGTAAACACCCTGCCATAGAATTGGAGGATATGTAAGCGTTTGGGGCTTTTTTTTCCTGTGTCTATAAAAGGGGAGGTTTTTAGCGTTATGAATAGATTTCATTTTGTAAGTTGTGCTACAAAGTACTGATAAGGCAACGGGAAAGCAGCAGAGATTGAGGCAGAGCAGGAAGAAATACCACCCATATTAGGAGACAGCCACTTACTTAGTTGCTCCCATTTGAATAAAGATGCCATTGTTCGGCCAGAAGAATGCACATATTCACAGGCCCAGCACAGAATAGCTCAGTGTATCTAGAACTCCAGAAGTGTCCAAATTACAGCCCCAGGGCCAAAACTGCCCTTGAGTCTTTCTGAAGAATGACCCTCTGCTTAATTAATCAGTGCTTTAACTGTGAGTGATCCCAGGACACACTTTTCTCAGGCCTTTTTCTTAGCCCTGCTTGTTCAGAACAAACCTTTAAATGTTCTCTGGCTGATTTTTGACCATTTTTTTCCCCTTTCAAGATTATTATTTCCTGTTTTACTGTGAAAGCTCATTAGAAACGAAGACCAGCATCTAGATGATCTCAGTTCAGTTTACTTGGATAGGGGATGATTGACTCGGGATGGAGAGACACTGGCTCCCTTTCAAGGCCCACCAAAAAAGATTAAGTCTACAGACTCCCAGAATATTGCTACTGCAATTTTCTTTCCATATACTAAGGAAGAATTATAGCAGGGCTGATGAGTTTGTACATGCCATTCTGTTAGTCATATTTGATCCCATCGCCATAACTCCAGCTGTTGTGTATGGGATCCTTACCAAGATCTCTTTCCCGTTTACTCTGCACAAGGCAGGTTTGAATTTACAGCGCTGAGAACTCTTTCTGGCTGTCACAGTCCAGGCTGTCTGGATTCTCATAAAGCTTTTTTTCTGTCTGGAACAGAACTGAGATTTGATGGCAACTAGAAATGCATGAAGACAATGAAAAACATTGTGCAAAATTTCTCTCCAAATTGAACTCCACCTTGTCTCCCTAGCTTTGATGATAAAATTCATCTTGTTCTAATTGAAGTTAAACAGGGAAAGTCGAAGGTTTTGCTTAAAATGAAAACAGCAGCACCTGTCTTTTTTTTTTTTTAACAGTGATCTTTTCAGTGAAAACCAAATGATTTTTGACTAACTTTACAAACTTGTAACAAAATATGCAAACTAAAAAATGTTAAGGTTTTTAAAAAGTCAGCACGAATGTTTGGAAAAGCTATAATGATAATATAATCTGCAGCTAGGGAAGCTGGAGCCATACTGTTTGATAGGCCCTATCTTATGATATCCAATATTAGGCTAAGTAAAATGATATGACCGGATGGCCTAACTAAATTTAGTAGTCTGGTGAATTGCCACTCTACTAAATTTAGTCAGCCCATAATGGGCATTAGATATCTACAGTCCAAATGATAAAATCTGTCTTGCTTTTTTAGGCTCCCAGCGAATGCACAATATACTACGTTGCACTATTAAGAAATAAGCAAATCTGAAAGGGAAACCAGGCTAAGAGAGGAACCAGGACCCTAAGGAACGCAGAAGGACTCGGCAAATCACATCCTCACACTCAACACTACCCCGGCAGCAGGGGAAGGTGCATGGGTGCTCCCCAGATATGTGACCCAAAGGGAGGAGAGGAAGAGGAGGGCTCCGTAGGTGCACTAGTCCTCCCCACCATAAAGCTGCCACTCCAGATATGGTTTTGTGCTGGAGCCATGGGAAGAGGAGGGCTTACAGGTGGGAGCTGGGCTCTCCGAGCCTTGCTGCTCTTACAAAACATGTACTGGCTGCGTTTTCATACCATTCCCTCTACATTTTCCATTCTGGGCTTTGTAATCCTGATGCTAATCAGGGCAGAATATTTCTACCTAGATTTCCATGCATCCATGAGCCAGCTTTACAGCTATGAAAATTGCTGAGTCACTTTTCTCAAAACCATATTTGAGGTGTTACTTACACAGTTCCTGCTGTTTAAGGGGATTTCTGCTTCTCCATGCATGTGTGCTGCGACCTCTTTACTGGTGTGAAACCATGTAGGACGCCTTTTTTTTTTTTTTTAAATGCTAACTCCTATAGGGTTAGAAGCTTTTAAAAATTCTGGTATTAATGAGTAGAGAAGAAAAGTAATTTGACATGAAAAGGAAGAACCGTAACATTATTCCTGTGTCCCTAAAAATAGTTGCATCGTTCTCTCCTCATATAAGAAGCTACTGGATGCTCCATGTAATGCAGTGATACTTCTTGATTACAGACAAGATATAGTGCCCTTGTCCTCACTTCAGTTCCCAGGACAACAATGGAGACATAGCCCTGATACTAAGCAGGTTCTGCAGATCTAGCTTTATACTGAAGGTTGAATATCATAAACTACAAGTTAGCTTTGATCCCCTCCCTACAATTGGCAAATTTAACCTGTCTGAGGTTCTGTATGCATCATTCTCTGAGAAGTGATTTTATTGATCATAGCTGGGTGTACATGTTCAACAGTCAAGAGACTTGGAACAGTGGTTTTAAAAAATAATATATTTCAAAATAATCAGTATAGAAACCCCCCATTTCCTTAATCCTTTACACTAAAAGGGAAGAAATAGCTCCTTGGAAAAATACTTTGTCCTTTTGGTGAGAGGGGGAGATTCTAAAATAGTGGCTAAGAAGTATGTACGAAAATAAGATCATTACAGCTATTATCTGTATGCAGTCCATCCGTGTAGCTACAGTGTTTTGGAAACAAGAGAAAGGAGAACAATAGAGACTCAAAATTCAGAGAATTTTGTTCATTTGTGATATTCCAATTTTCACTCAGAATTTACCCTTTCAGAAGGTTTTTAAAATCTGAGTCCCCAATAAATGGATATGGGAAATGCGCTCACCCTCTCAGAGTCCTTCTCCTCGTAACTTCTGGGAAGGCTGGCCATTTTGATCCCAGTTGTGCAGGTCTCAAACACGCAGGGCGATCACAGGTATCATGAAGTGCACCCCTACCAACGCCCCCATCGAGGCACCAGCCCACCTCCACCTTGGAAGAGCTGTCACAGGCGAAACCTATTAGACACCAGGGAATCCAACCTCAGCATCTAAACACACTGGGAACCAGGGTGCCCTAGTTCTGCTGCTCACACAGTAACTTGTTTTTCTTTTTATAATTACGTCTTAATCATTCTTTATGCTGAAATAATCATAACATATTTACAACCAGACTCTATTTTAATTTTTGTCTTCAGATCACTCTCTATGTGGCCTCATACTGCCATTTCCAGCCCAAATGACACCCTTCCTATCAAAGCCAATTTGGATTTCTTTTCTCAGACACAATTTTGCAAGGTATTTTTGTCAAATGATTTACTCAAGTTCAGATGGTACAAACAGACCTGGTGGTGTAAAGAGGCAGAGCCGCAATTCTGGATCTGACCCAACATGTATCGGGTTTCTCATTGTTGTAGTTTGTAATTCCGTAACAAAACCTCATTTGTGTAGCACGGCTTCATAACCCAACAGACGTGACACTTTACTGCTCACTCCAGTTGTGCTTCTCACTTTTAGTACAAATGAATACTTACTGGCCAGTAGCCACTAGTATCATTTTTCCAAACATCACTAGCTTTTTTGTGGCTGTTATTCCTTTCCTTTTTTTCCTGATAGGACTTTTTCTCTGTCTGCTGTGGTTTTTCCAAACTACTTGTAAATATTTAGAAAAGTGCATTAGTTTTGCATTGCTGTTAAGACAAGTTTCATGTAGACTTGCTCATTTACATATATTCATGTTTTACAAGTTTTCTCCCCCTCGCTTTTTAATCAAACACCTGTTTTCACAAGGCCTTTGCTTCTTCCTAATTGTCAGTCCTTATTATTTTTGTTAAAGACTGATTTTTTTCTTTTAAAAAAAGTGGTTCTATTGCTCATCCATTTTAAAATCATAATTAACTTCATCTCCTTCTTCTTTTGCTAATGGGTCTATTTTCTCTTCAGTATTTCCTTTTCCCCTGATACGCTCATAAACTCTCTCTTGTTTCTCTTATCCCCTTTGGCTAACTTTAACTCATTCTGCCTTAAACTGGGGAAAGGGAGACCTTCACAACACAGTGATTAGAACTTCCACACCGTTTTATAGTTTCAAAGTCTTTTGCAGACATCAACTCATTAACTTTCATAACATGCCAGTGAGGTAGAGAAGTATTATTAACAGCTTTATTTTGACAAGGAAAGTGAAGGGGAGGTCCGGAATAATCGATGCTGATGACAGAGGGGCTGCTCCAAGGGCCAAAATCCCCATCCGTGTGCTCAGAGAAGCAGACAACTGAGCCTGCTTGTGGGCACATCATCAGCATCAGCAAAGTCAGAGAGCTGAACTCAGGGAAGAGAGTGCAAATTCCTTCTTTCATCTGCCTTTACCTCAGTTTATTTTTTAGGTGAAGACTCCACAGAGGTTACCCACCTAGGTTTCTGTTCAGTTCTGCCAGTCAAATGTTCCTACACGATATTAATACATCTGGTTAAAAACACTGTGGGAGAAAGCAGTGCAATTGTTTGCCTAGAGGATATTTTAAAAACCCTGTTGTTGCTTTATACAAGTGCCTGACAAACATCTTTACTCTTTGATAGCCATTACTCTTAGAAAAACAATTTCAAAACCATATGCTCAAGGTGCTTGAACTAAGCTTTAACTAGCCCCATTTACACAGGGGCATATCAAGGATGTATATTCTCATGCAAATATGTCAGCCTGAGCCTTCTGCAATTTTCTTTAATTTCGTTATACCCACACAGCACTATACAGGATTCTTAGAGTGTTTCTTAGCTTGTGGTCCCTGGACCACTGGTGGGCTACAAGACATCAGGAAATAGTGGATGAAACAACTGCACATTTTCCAAGGAAGACCGAAAGCTTAAGCTGTACAAGCGTGTTCCAGTGAGCAAACAAAGAGAAGGGGGTGAAATCAAATTAACAAATGAACAATCAAAGCCTATCTTAATTTTTAGTTGGTTTGCAAATGAAAAGCATTGTGGTTAGACACGCAACGGCCTGGGGATATTTTTGTCATGATCCTAAACAGTGGTTAAACACTGCTTTTGCGTGTCTGGAAATCTAAATAGTTAAATTATTTTCATGAGACTCTTCTAAGCTGCTGCCAGCACCATCTTCATCACCCTTGCTTGAGCTGTGGTGCATCACAACACCGCTCCCTAGCACGGAAGGAGTAGAGCTTATTGTAATCCTGTCCCTTACGCTACCTGACAAAGGGGATTCTTACTGAGCCCCGTGAGGAGTCCTCTTCCCTTCGCCTTCTGTCCGTGTTGCCCTCCATGCCCACCACGCCTCTCTCCCACAGGCACAAGCAGGATGTGCTCCCCTGCGGCCAGGGGCTTCCAGAGGGCAAGCAAAAGCTGGTGCCATGCTGCAATTTATGGGGCTGGCAGCCACACGAGGTAGAGAACTACAATTTTCCTCTCTCACAGGGGACTTCCAAGGAGGGAAAGTGAGATGTGATAGTCTAGTTCCTCCACCTCCAGTGCCTTTTCCAGAAAGAGGTACAAGTTAGTTCCTGGATCTCCATTTGTGTGTGCGTGTACACAGAGGGGAAAGCAAGGGAAGTATCCAGCCCCTAAAACCAACTTGGTTACGTGCTGCTGAGCAGGAAAGGCTCAGCACACAGCCTGGTTAGCACTCCCAAACTCTGCTGGCCAAGTACCCAGTTCAGATGTTTATGGAGGTTTCTTTCCGAGGGCTGAAAGCTTGCATCTGTGCTTCCAGTTCAAGTTCTCTCACAAATTTGAACAAAAAGCTTGTAAAGTTCAGCATCTTCCAAATTGCCCCATATAAGTCACTACTGAAACCATACCCAAATGGCTCCCCCCCCCGCCATACCTTCCACAGAAATGACCTAAACTTTGTCAGGTTCACATGTCCCTAGAGATGATCTCATTTCACTGCTTCAAAAGAGCTTTGGTCTGCACAGCCTGTAGCAGCAAATTTACACTTCAAAAAGCAGACAGCTTTTTCCACATCTTATTCACTTAATGGGTGAGAATGTAAAATTAGTTCCGTTGCTGATGAGGACCTTGAGCCAAATGAAAAGTGTTCATTTGTCAGCACAGACTTACAGCCTGAAACATGATTATATAGCTAATCCAATAATGGGGTTTGATGCTGAGCATTTATTTATATACAGTATGTCTTGTTATCTGTTGATAATCAGGCTCTACAATTTACTCTCTTTTGTGTCATTAGACATAGCAACATCTTCCAGACATATTACATTTGCGTGTCAACATACAAACATACACAAAACCTTTCTGACCAAAATATTCTCTTTGCCTATTTGCCTTGAAACAGCATTTAAATGTGAGCTTTTTGTAGTTTAAAATATTAGTAGCAAATTAATCATTTTAGACTGAGATCCTCTCTGCATCTTAGAAGTCTTAATAGATTAAAATTTGAAACATAAATTTTGTTTCCTTATCTATAACATCGTATGAACTGATTTATTCTTTTTTTGCCTGATGTGAATACAAATATCTAATTATCTCAGGTATAAATTTGTATACATTAAATGCTCCCTGTCCTAAAGTATTCCATGTCCTAACATCAGACAGTATCACAGACTTTGCTAACTATGCAAACACCACTATTTGATGGCTGAACAGATTCATCTTTTATAGAACAGAAAGTAAGTATAACTTGTTAATGTTAGTATCAGGCATAGTTCCTACACCAAGTACATTAAAATCAAATAGAAAACCAGAAAGTTGTTCGTTTGCTTTTTCTTTTTCAAATTTTGGACTGATTTCTGCTCCTAGCTAATGATTTTGCAGTTGTGCGGATGACTGTAAATATCTAACACTGAATTACTGGGATAGTTTACTCCTCATTTAAATATAGAATACATAAATTTCAAATATTTTAAATGGGGAGGTACTTCAATAGCTATGCTATAGAATGATACATTGTAACATGCACCAGATATTAAAAAATAAGTCTATGGGAAAGTAAAATCACTCCAGTATTAAACTGGGAGTTAATTGCAAATGTGGGGCACACCTGCAAACTCTGCGAACAATCCTGCAACACCACACAAGGCAATTTCGGGGCTAAAGCATAGCTCTGCCTGAAGAAACACCCAGGAACACCTCTGAGGGTTGGGTGAAGTCTTCTCCAAATTTGGCAGTCAGGAACCTTTTAGAAGTGAAGCTATTAAGTAAAATTTACCTCAAAGGATGCTGCAAATCAAGGGTGCAGGTGAGACACAAATGATGTATGAGCCAAACTCGAGCTTTGCCACTGCCTCTCCTACGAGCAGGATCAGGCCTCCCTGTGTGCTTTTGTTTAGCTGAAATTTACTCTACAATAAATACTTATATATTGCTGCAACATGATGTTTTATAGGGCTGCACTAGTTTACTAAAAACAGCAGGCTGGTAATAGCAGCGCTTGTGGTTTTGCCTGTAATTCATTTGTGCATGGTAATGCACAGGGAGAGATATGATACAAGATAATAAGGCAAATTAAAAAAACGACTAAACTCAGTAGTTGCAATATACAGTATATTAGGACCATGTTCAGACAGGCTGATTCTTTGGATATTTTTATTTTTTGTTTTACCTCGGCAAGGTAATTCATTAGGTATTCGCTTGGGTAAAGAATAAATGAATATAGCATACATTACATCCTCACTTTAGTTGCAGAAACAAATCTTTCCTGTAGCCGCCAATGTAATCTTCTGAGTTTTCGTTATATAAAACACCTCAAGAAAAATGCACCTCGGTAAGATTTACACTTTATTACTCTAATGATTCTACAAACACTGCCACAATGTGATGAAAGGCAAAGCAGTCCTGATCTGATTGAGAGCTAATAAAAATCAGTACTGAAAACTGAAAATAGCACCCTTATCATCTTTCTTTCATTTAGACCTGATTACTAGGGGATTATAATGCAATCACAGCTATGTGTGAGAGGTAGCTATGGGAACCAGTTTTAACTGTTTATCTAGCCAAAGATCTTAATTTAAGTTTGAACACTCTGATTCATTTATATGTAAGACACCAAGGAGACAAAATGCAGAAGAAACAGATGCTCACTTGTTCTTTCCATTTAACTTCATAAGCTACCAGCCAATTTGTCTTTCAGGGACAAAATTAATTTCTGATGACAATGTGAGCAAGTAATAAACTAGGAGTTCCTGTCCTGGGAAACTTGTTAAGGCCATGTAATGTTCTGGAGTTATTTAGAAAAAAACAATTTGCTCATAGACTTGCAGGGACATCTGTAACAGAGTTTTCTTTGTCCCTGTGCTGTTACTCATTTCTGGGGGCTTTATGACACCTTTTCCAGAGGTTGATTTGAAAAAGTTCAAAAGGAAACATATTGCCCATTATTTCTTTCCTGTGGGGTATTTTTTTTTTAGACTGCTCTTTTTTCCCCTTCATATTCACAAATCATGCAAACCTCAACCCACTTGCTTTGCTACTTCCACACAGCCAGAGAAAGTAACCACCAGCCAGGAGGCCTAACAAAATTAATCAAAAATTATCTGAGGAAAACAGTTTGTCACAAATTTCAAGGCAAGTACACACCTGAAAACATCTGAGAGAACACTGCAAAAAAGTCTGTTGCGCATTTAGATGGCAGGAGCTTTGCCCATTAATTCTGTTAACTCTGTTAAGCTACCATCATTAGCAGGGGAAAAAATGCCAAAATGAGGTGGGGGGAGAGAAAAAGGGAGAGATCCACGCTAAGAGCTTGTGTTTTCAGTACGGGCTGTGTGTACATGCTCCTGCATCAGTTACTTCGCCAAAATGTTCTCTATCTTCCATTCCCTTTGCTGATGCTATTTCCCCATTTCAGTATTTATATTGCACGTAGAGCTCTTTACTCTGGTAACACTTTTCTATCATTTGGCTTGTTCATTGGAGTTTTATCCCAGCCTGGCAGTCCCTCCACATCTGAGGTTTTCTCTTAGGTAAATTCCTATGGTCTAATGTCTGTCCATTAGCACATTTAAAATCGCTCTGTCTGCTGTGCTTAACATTCGTTTACAGTTTATGTGCTTCACATGAATGTGCCTTTTCCAGCAGTTCTTTTGAAGAAAGTTTAAAGTAAGTTGCAAAATGTTTCTTTTTCATCTAAACAGGGAAATGAATTTAAGAAAGGAAGAGAAGAGCCTGAAGGTTTAGCTCTTTCACATTTTAAACAGAATTCAAAACCCTGTTGGAACACATCTGTCAGAGAAAGCACAAGAGCACCTGCATTTTAAGAGTGAATCTCTTCCCTAACTCCTTCCTTGATAATAGCTTGCACGAACGGCACCTTTAAACCACATCAATCCCAGACGCTTTCCATCCATCCAGTTATTATTTCTCTTGGCACTGAAGTGTAACTACCTCTAGACTGAAGCTTCTCAGTAATGTTCAGCCCACTGTATAGCACCATGGCTCACAACAAGAAGTGATTAAAACCTTTCAGCTGAAATTGTAAAACAAGGGGAATTTTAAACAGGTAATTCAAACTGGAGCTTGCCCTGGGTACTGCATGCAGCAATACTAACTCCTGATTTAAAAGCCAGATAGTTTAAAATAGAAGTGATAAGAATTAGGTTCGCAGAGGAAAAATTAAGAATTCCATGAAAACGACGAACTTTACCATCGTTCTGTTTGTATTTACATAGCAGGACCTCACCAGCACACTGCCCGAGTGCACAGTACGTGATCTGACTGTAGCTGTGTGGAAGGCTGCACCATGGTTCAGCTCTTTCCTACTGCTCTCTTTTGCCTTCGGTTAGTTTTAAGTATTCGTGTTAGTGCTTCAAGACACATCCACCCAAGTGCGGTGGTTTGGCTGTTACCTGAGCACCAATAAGGGTGTCACTGTCAAGAACCATTGCAAACTTCCTACCAGTGGGACCCGCAGAAAATTTAAGATCATTGCTTTAACGGTAATTTGTTTTCATACCACAGTTGCCACACAGCTTTGAAAACTTGTGTACAAAGGCAGGATACATACTGAGGCCATACAGATGAAAACAGAGCATTAATTCACGTTTCAAGAACACAGAGTGAGGAAAGTTCACACACTTTATAAAAAACCACAACATTTTGCAAATGAAATTAGTGCTTGGGAGAGATGAGATCAGCCAGCTCTGACATCTTGCACAGGCAAATGGGAGCTGCAGCAGGGACATGATGGCAATGTTCCTCTAAGAGGGGGATGATGAAATGTCCCACCTAAAACACTCCACAGATTTGGGACATATTGATTACTGAGGCAAATTTAATAATAATAAAAAAAGAATGTAAGGATATAAAAAAAAAAAGACTCGGTCAAGTAGGCTTGGGTGAGGGGAGGTTTGATTGGTTGTTTGTGGAGCTTTGCAACAAGTGTGAAAATTCATTTTGGCCTTCTGGGAAGCACAACAGTCATCTTTGGAAAATGTAAAACAAACGGTTTTCTGGGCTGTAGGTATAGGAAAGGGGTGGCTGGGGTAAGGCTACATTTCATATAATATTAACCCTCCACAAAGCAAAATGTTAATTAGCATGCAATTAAGGTGGAAAGTATCCTTACTTAGATTAAAAAAATCCTAAACCAATAATGTAGCTTAGTCATAAAGTACAAATACTGTGAAAATGGAGCATTTCAGTCTGCTTCAGCAGTCACTCAGAGCCCCTGGCAACCTGGCTCAAGAAGAGCACTTTAAGGTGGGAAAGTGCATACGGGAGAGAGGGTGAAGAGATGGGTTGGGGCAATTTTGGGAAACCTGTTCCACAGAATCACAGCTGCCCCTTTGTTTCCTGCGAAGGTCCGAGACCTGACTCAACACCACAGTGCAAATTTTCTTAGATATATGCTTTTAAAATTTGCTAATGATTTACTTTCAAAAACTTGCAGATCAGGAAGACATTAGTAGAACAATGAAAAACTTGGCATCTAAATAACTCTATAATGTGTTTCCAAAACCAAACAGATATTTTCCACTCTTTCACAAAACTCAGTATAGTATAATATTTTGCACATTTCTATGCATAAAGTCTTACGTAACCTGTCTCCATTTCAATAAAGCTGTAAATTTGGGGGTCTGAATCTGAAACGTAATTTTGATTAAGAAGCGGGAAAACCATAGCTGGGCTGGAGTCAGGTGAGTCTGAGAAAAGAGAAGGAGTCCACAGGCCTCTCTGAAAAGTCCTCAACACAAAAGGAACCTATGACATTGTCTTTACAGTACTGAGCCCACAAGCCCAGAGGATAACAGACTTGTTTAGGGTGGGAGATACTGATGCAGGATGCCCGTGCCCTGGCACAGTTTAGTGTTTTACAGATTGTAACCACCATATTCCTGCTATGACAGAAGCAACATGAGCTCCCTCGGCAGTGTATTAGGGTCCAAATTGACAACAAACAAAGAAACATTTCTTTTAGCTCCACAAATCAGTGCAAAAAGCATATGTAAGCTATATGAGAGCCATGTCAGTCTTCAGTGAGATAATCCCAGAGCGGGTCACCTCTAGTCTTGGAGAGCATCAATCTTTGGAAGACCAACAAATTAGCAGATGTTCATCCCTTTTGCAATGCCTCAGTAGAAACCAGATCATTGTTTCATGGCACATAAAGGCTGTGAAATCCATGAAGCTCAGAAATCTCAAGGACTACAAAATAAATCCACTCCTGTGCAGTGCTAATACAGGAAATTCCAGTGCGAGGGAATGCATCCTCTATCCAACATACCATAACCAGCAGAAGAATGTGGCTTCAGAGGAAAAAACTTTTAACTGGTTCCTAGTGGGCTCATCCATAAGACAGCTTTGGATTACAGTAACAAGCCTATTGATGTGTTCGGTCGTGGGTGTATTTCTGCTGGCCTTGCTGTGAGAGCAGCAGAGCCACGGTGGACTGTGGGCAGGCTGCTCCTCACCTACCAGACCAGGCATGTGCAAAACATGGAAACGGGGATTTTCTTTTCCTGATGAGCTCACAGGGAGGCAGGCAGTATTGTGAAAGTCTCTCCCCTTTGAGAGAAATAAGTAAAAACTCCCCTGAGGCTACTCACCTCACCCCCTCCTCGTGAAGTCAGTAAAAACCATCAACACCAAACATATTAATTTAACTAAGCAGCAAATATAAATTGAAGCTTAACGCATATAATGAAAAATGCTTTTCAGTGTCTCCTGCAGCTGGAAAGACTACCAGTTAGCACACGTGATATTGTCTGTACCTGTCTAATGGGAGCCTGACTGATGAGACCTGAGACTCAAACCATGCGTGGCCTTCAGAGATAACCATTGTGGAAATGTTGGCAAAAAAAAGGGAAAAGATGAGAACGGGGCCCTGAACCTGGCATAACTCCAATAACAGCATGTTACAGCCTGCCCCTCTTCCTCGGATAAACAGGTGGCAACTAAGAACAGAAGATGCAAATCTTGGGCCTGAGAGCCCCTCTAGAGGGGCCCAAGCAGAGCAGCGCTGTGCCTGGGGGCATCATAAGGGTGGTGGCAGAGTGTGGAGTGGGGTGCAGGCCACAGCGTCTGCCCCTTCCTTCCCTCCCAGCTCTGCCTGCCTCTGTGACATGGGGTACGGACAGCGTGGGCACACCTCATGCTTTGAATTTCTTACCTAGGACCGTCCCTTACAGCCATGTGCCAACTCAGCTGTAGTAAATCTAGTTTTTTAGGCTTAACCATATTATAAATGTTAGCCAGTAATCACAATGGCAAAATCCCCCTCTTTTTACGGAAGGGCTCTCTCCATCGCCCAGGTAAAAGTAGAAGCTAACAACCTGAGAGTGACTGCTACTGACACATGAAAGCTTGGTTGTTCCAGCTAGATGAAAGGAACCAAACCTGAGACAAATATTTTGTCAACCCTCACGGGGAATCTTGTAAAGCCATCTTCCATCCTGTAACCGTTCTGTGGTTAAATAGTAGCTTCAGTTCTCTGATGTTGCAATCCAGCATCTTTCACAGGCATTAAATTCCCTCTAAATTAATTCTAAGGAAAAAAAAAAAGCATTCTGCTCAAAGTTATTTCTATTGCCCAGTTATTTTATATGAATCTGATAACTAGTTTCCTGCTACAGAGATTACATCTTGAATACTTAATGCCAATTTGGAAATTTTTTAGACAAAACAAAAATAGATCTAAAATATAACACACACAGTTTAGCTAAGTGTAGAACATTAATGCAAGGCATGATTGGAAAAACAGCCAGTAAATTGGAGGAGGAGAGCAGATTCAATGGATATCTCTCAGGGTTAGTACATGCTGTAACTGGTCATTCAGGCATTTCTGGTTCTGAAAGTACATTTTTCTTAGCATAAAAGTCTCAGAGTTCAATAATTCAACAAAAAAAAAGTTAGAATGAAGGCTAGAGTGCAGCCAAAGGATAGCCTTTAACAACCATTTCAAAATGAAATCTAAATATGCTTACATATTAGATGAATGTTGGCTTCCAGGGAAGCTTTGCAACACTTTAATTCCATCCTGGACTGGGATATATGGAAATGTTTTGAATTTCCATAAGAGTCCAGATCTCTCTGCTAAGCTAACAAGCTGATATTTCTATTCATATAATAGAAGCTGGTTTTCCCCTGAAGTGACTCACTAGGCTCTCTTTGGTGACTTTTCTTTCTTTTTTCTTTTGTGCTGCAGTACAATTTCATTAATAGGACTATACAATAATTACTCTTCTCATATTCTCATCAGATACTGATAACTCAACTGCCCTATTTTTTGCCACATGATTTCCAGCATCTACTTTTTAAAAAAAAAAAAATGTTATAGCTTTTTTCTCCCCTTATTACTTAAAACTCGGCAAATCTGGTGGGTTGCATATAGGTAGAACATCTCACTAGCCACTCTCACTCTCTCCCCCTCCCCCCACAATTGCACTTTTACGTTCTTGGAAAGTTTTTCTTATCCTTTATAGCCGAACCAGCAGTGGCCAATCCATGGCCCATGGCCCGTGGCCCGTACCCAACCCCCCACATGCACATATGCATACACCACCTGTATAACAGACAAATTAAGACTGGCCTTAACTTTCCCTAGCCCAAGATATTGTAAGGTGAGCAGGGAGAGCCAGTGAGTTGTCTGCAATGACCCAGGGAAAGCATGGGCAGTTGTAGTGCCTGCAACGGATGAGGAAAATGCAACCCTGAAGTCAAAAAGATCAGCCCTAGCTGAGATTTGCAGACACCTGAGAAGAGCAGATGGGAACCCATTCCCGAGCCACGCCAGGCATCTCTCCATCTGCGCTTTGTCCTTGTTCATATACAAGTAAGATGAGTAAAAAAATCCTGGAACTGGCTAAATCAATCAATGATCCTTAAAAAGGAACAATATAATAAGAAATGCCTCTTGACACTGTACCTTCAGGCTGGTACAGGCAGCCCGTTTCTCACTGCTTGCCCCCGTCATGCTGTGGCAGGCTCCAGCTCATACAGAGCCCAGCCGGCCACCGTGGCAGCTCTCACGCGGCAGCTGGCAGTGCCCCGTCCTCCTGTGCTGTCCCAGAGCTCCTCGGAGACCTGGAAACACAGTGGCAGTGTTTCCTCCCCAGGCAGGACTGCTCAGCCACTGGTTTCATGGGTACAGCACCAGCAGCTTAACGTGCAAATCCCTCTCGAGGAAGGTATGGACACAGAGTCCTTAGGCTTGTGGGTGCAGCCTGCAGTGACCGTGGGCACTGGTGATGACAACCTATTTACCCACAGACTTACAGTATTAATTTGCAAGCAACAGACAGAAGCAGGGCTGTCAGCCAACCAGTAATATTTTGTAGAGCTGATGCCGTATGTCGTATATTAAAGGTCTTACTTCAGCAAAACAAATGGTTTAACGCTAAGCCCAAGAGGGTCCCAGCGAAGCTAGTTGCACCTCTCATGATCTTCAAGACGGCTACCCGAAGAGCTGCATAAAAGGGGTTTTAGTTATTTTACTATAACTTTTGCTTTATATTAGTCTTCTTTTTCAGTCTCTGTGTTTAAAGTTTAAAGAAATTACATGAAAAAGCAGAAGATAATTAAAGTAGAATTCATAGTAAAGAAAGCAGGCACTTTGATTTTTACTGTACTTAAAATTAGAGACAGGGAGGAACTTGAGGGCCAAAGAAAATGTCCCACGCTGCTAAAAAACTTTTCTAACTTGTCATTGTGCACGATGCCTTTAAGTAAGTCCATCACTGAAGGCTGCATGCTGTCACTGAACCTGAAACCCTATATAATGTTTTTGTCTGGTCTAGCTTCCCATGCCTAGTGTATCTCAAGACAGGAGGGAGATCTTATCAAAACAGGAGAGATTAGGAACAGAAAGCAAACCTGCTCAGCAAACAGATGCGAATCTGGAAAGACACCCTCTCCTCACAAAAGCAAAGCCTACAGATATAGGTTAAAATGGGTGAGCTGACTATTTCAAAAGGTGAAAATTCTGCAGATTGAAGGTGATTCCACACTGCAACTGCTCATCCGGCAGGGGCACGCGCAAACCCTTTAATACGGCTGCCCAAGCAGTAGCCCAGGAAGAGCAGCTTTCACAATTTGGCAGATGGAAGTGGAGATAATCGCGTGGATATGGGCACTGACCTCTCTGCTCGAACAGATAATAAAACAAAAAAAGAGGAAGATGCCAAAGAAATACTTGATTTCTTTGGGTAATTGTGACTTGCAGTTTGTTATCATGCTCGAGTGGAACATCAACGGGTTTGGGGTTTTTTCTGAATTTTTAGGGAAAATTGATAACATCAGCAGTCAGCTATCTCCTGTTGTCACTGCCTTGGTTCCTAACACAACTAATAGTTCAGACCTGATGGGCTCCTTATGATCATTTTGGGGCAAGGTCTGCGTTAACAGAAAATGATTGCAAAAGAAGGCAACTGAGAGGAGGCTGTCCTAGGCCATGGCACTAAACTTTTGCACAACTGAAAACTACAGATACGGCGTTGCCCTTTGTATTCCCTCCACTGCCAAGGACCATGACTACACTGGCCAAGTGGCCTGTTCCCTGGATGCAGGAACCTGCTCACATCAGCCCTTGCTTTCTCTCCAGCATCAGGGAGAGGTTCCTCCGCCTTTGAAAGACTGAAGTGGATACCTCATTAGGCCTTGATTATCCTCAAGCAATTGCTTAGATTTCTGCCCTATTACCAATCTGCCTTTTTTAGCAGAGGTCGTGGAATGGGCAGTGGCTGTCTTGTCTTCGTTATAATGCATCATTTGAAACTTTTCAATTAAGCTTCAGATCAGGCCACGGTACTGAGACCGCTTTAACGAGGGTGAGTAATGACCTTGTGCTGCACGTGATTTCTGGTACACCATCAGTTTTAATTCTTCTTGATCTTACTGTAACCCTTTGATACTTTGGATCAAGGGTTCTCTTGAAATGCTTTAAGCACATCGTAGGACTTTCAGGGACTGTTCTGACATGGTTTCTATCCTACTTGTCTCAACGTAGCCAGACTGTCACCTGTAAGTTTTCCATATAAATTCAAATTGCCAAAGATTAAAAGGGAGCTGAAAATCTGGCCTGAGTGCAGAACTGGAGAAATCTGGTGTGGGTCCCCAGAGTGAGCGAACCTAAGGAGGATTCTGCTACGAGAGCAAGGTAACCCCTTTGATGTGCCATGCCCAAGTACAGCAATGCTATGATTAGAACAGAAAGCTACATTATGCTGGAGTAGTGAATTTAATAAGAACTACTGAGAGAGACTTCCAGAAATTCAGACTTCCCTGTTAATACCCATCTTTACATTACATATAGGTCAAACTAAAAATCTGTGGTTTAAAACACAGCGTAGACCCTCATCTAGCTAAGCCAGTGATAGAAATCACATTGACATCATCAGGATAAAGATCTCACCTTTAAACTAAGGGATATTTGGACCCAGATCCAGACACAAGCCTTGTAGCTGGAACCAGTTTCTAAAGAGGCTGTGTGTGGATGAAGCAGATCAATCTTGGTTTTTTCAAAGAGCTTTCCCAGGTCTTGGAGTCTCATGAACCTGCATTTCCTTCTTTGGTGAGAAGGAGCAGCATCTAACTATAAAACTAATCTCAGTAAGAGTTTCCCAGAAGCCCCTTAATTTCTCCAAGTTTTGTGGGCTCCCAACAGCTGACACAAGTCTTCCATGAGCATGAGGCAATGAAACAGGTATAGATTTGGTCATAAAACCTCATATAATGCTTCCATAGCTTTTAGGTTTCACAACGTCTGGATGCACAAATCCTTGGAACACAGAGTCCTTGTCAACATGAGCAATTGGTTCATATTAACGGCACAAGACCGAGCACCAGATGCACTGAGGAGCCAGATACGGCATCCACAAGGGAAAGGAGCAGCTACAAGCACCCACCCCAATCCATGTGCAGTACCCGCAACTTAGCTACCGAGAAGGCAGGCAGTGAGAATGGGACTGCGGCCCATGCCTTGGAGGCAGGTATATGGGAGCCATCGCCATTTGGCCCACAGCCCTGGTCTGTACTCTCGAGCTACCCAGCACCAGGGACTATGCTTGCTGAGCTTGCCAGAGGGGTGTGAATTTTTAGGTAGCTGTTCTCATCTAAACCTCCCCTCCAGGCATCCCAGAAGCTCCTCACCTGGCTCACAGGGCACGTCTTTGGCTGTTACCCCTGAGCAGGCTGATTTACAACAGACCAAAGCAACAAGATGTTTAACAGTTCCCCTCTTTCTATAGTTTAGATATTGTCACCCTTAAAAGCAATGGACTGAGCTACTTAAAGTACTAAAAGTAATAACTCTCTGTACCTTATTTTTTTTAATTCTTGAAGCTCAAAGCTCATCTTACATGCAGCATGAGGGGGGTTTATCTGGAAGGGCATCAGAGAAATACATGTGTTTTATTGCAGCTGGATGGCACTACCAGGGAACTGAAAAAGCTCTAAAACTTGCTATCAATCACTTGATATATGCAGGAGGTGATCTTTATTGATATGCCTCTAGTCACCAACTGAAATGGTTTGTCTTTCATTATACCCTTTATAGGAGGCCTTTTTCACTGCACTTGCCTGGTGGCTTCTGCAGACCTGGTAACAGTGAACAAAACTCATTTCCCAAACCAAGCTTATTGGATAGAACCTACATTTTTTTCCTGGGATGTAGCAGGCAGAAAATACTCTCACCTGACACTTTCTTGGCTGCAAGGAGAGCAGATCAGCAGTACCATTAGTGTCCTACAATAGCAGGCACAGAAAAGAGGCAAGGAAACTCAATGGATTTCACTCTAGATAAAATTATCATCGCTATGTCAGGATTGACTTCTTTGTTAACCCAACACTGTCACACCTATTAACATGAAAAAAAGGCAGGGGTCATTTAGCACAACCCTATTTACTGTGCACTGGAAACACACCTTCCAGCTCCTCGGAGTCTTAACAAAGCTGCAAAGAGCAAATCCCAGCAGTGTGCCGTATCCCCATCTCAGGTCTTCTAGGCAGCAATTATAAAAACCAGTTGTGTTATCGCCACATTTCAAAGCCAGAGCATGGCCACGCTGAAGTGTGGCTCTAAACCCAGCAGAGCGTGATCTATTAAACACATAAAGGGGTCTGTGTGTCAAAGGAGTCTGGCCTAATCATGGGACAGAAACCACAAACTCCCACATTCAAAACCGAGGTTTCTTCAGCTATTTGACCAACACTTCAGAGCACATCCATACATTTCACATTTCACACTCTAATAGGAATACATAGCAATGCTCCTTTCAGAGGTGTTGCATTGATTAATAAGCTTGTCACTGAGGATGGAAATTGCTACATAAGTGTTAAATGCTGTTAACTAACGAAAGACAATTCCATACATTCTGGTGGAATCCAGAGAACTTCAGCAAAATTTATTGTTTTCATTTGCATATATACTCTGTCTGACAACAGTGATCAAGCTGGTGAGAGTTATTTCAAATGTTTGTTATGCTCCATGACTGTAGAAAAAATTAGAGTGAAAATTCTGGCTCACAAGGCAGAATCGTGCCTACTGAAAAATCTTTAATTTCGGAAATATATCAAGAGCACAAACAAATATTTCTCTCATCAAATTTGCACACGCCTCAGTGATATTTAGCTTAATAACTGTGCAAAGAAGGAACAGTATTGATGAAGTTAAAGTACAGAACAACATTCTGCAGAATAACTGCTAATGCTTTCCGTTTCAGCCACGTGTCCTCATTAAGGGCTCAGGCTTCTTGGCAAACTAGAGAACATCTGTTTTAGCCACTTCTAGCTCAGTTTTTCTGTGATTCACCTTCAATGTCACATCACCAATATGAATCACTATGGACCACCTGAGACTCCTGGCACAGGGCTGTGGGCACTGATTTGGGATTCTCAGAGGTCAAACAATAGTTTTCATCAAATAAAACAATTTGACGAATCTGTATTTCTAGATTGCATCATGCTTTCTGTGAAGACTTCCTTCAGCAGAGTTTGGGAACAGAAACTGTGTCCTTAAACTCCTATTTTGATGTCTCTGCCATAAAACCATGGTGTCTCTTGTTCAGCTTTGTAAACAACAAAAAGCATCTGAGCAAGACTGGAGGTTTCTGCCTCCAGGAGTTCCAGAGAAGAGGCCCATTGAGTTTGAAAACTAGCAGACGGGAGGCTGCAAGAGTCTCAAGAACATAGAATACTTCTCTAACACTGGCCTACTCTGCAACAGAGCAAATCTTTTTACACCCAGATCTTCCATTTTTCTGGGCCAAGGCTGTCTCTTAATTTACGTTGGTGCTGCATCCCCCAGCACAACAGGGTTTGGATGGCTCCATGTGCTGCTAGAGTATGACTTTCTTTCTCTTTTTTTCTAACCAGCCATTTGGAGATGGAGAGAGATATATTTCACTTTCAATCACATTGCTATGGAAAGGAAAAAGCAAAAAAAAAAACCCACAACCCAATAGGCATTATTTCCTGACATATTTGTACCCACCCATTTTGAAAAGGGATGTGCTGTGCCTCTGCTGTGAATTGCTGAAAACGTAAGGTAGCTGTGAAACACGATGTACTTGTGTTTACCAAGAACCACCAGCCCTTTGCCTTTAACAGAAGATCTGTAGCCTAAACAGGCAGCTTTAAGAGCTCTCCTGACTCAGTTGCAATCAAGATACCATCTACTTAAATAAGCATTTGTACTCCCAGTGATTTTAGGAGATGAATTACTGATCTTATTACCATAGTAAATACCCTTGAGGCAACGCACAGGCCAACAGAATATTGCTTTCTGCTGGTACAGTACCCATTTCCAGGAGAACTCTAGGAGTATTTCTAGCCATATGGTAATAATAAAAGATTTTCTTAGTCTATATTTGCCAGAAAGTCCCATTTGCAGAAGTGGCTTTTAAATCTTTGACACTGTTCATGGGAAACAGCTTGTCAGCTATGAAAATATTCCTACCAGCTCCTGTGTATCAGCCTTACCAGGGGGGTGAAGAGATTTGCAGGTGGCATAGCTCAGTACCAAGCACAGAAAGTTTTCATCTGACATGGTGACTGGTGGAGTAACGTTACCTGGATAGACAAAAGCAGTTTTTACCTGCCAGCGGCGGTGCAGTCTGCGATGCCCTTTGAGGACAGTCCCCTTTCCCTGCACAGTTCTGCATCCAGGCGGGCAGTCCGAGCCGGAAAGGGGCAGGGAGGTGACAGCGGGTGGGAGGCCTCCAGCTCAAACACACTCCATTTATTTATCACTGAACCATCATCTGGTCAACAGGAAAAGTTGATAGAACTCTTGCCTCCAGGGCTCTGTTCTCTTTGGGACTAATGAAAAGGTGAAGCTGGTTAAGGTCAGCGCACAGGAGGCCCTACTGGAGGTGGGAGCAGGTTGGCCATGAATTACTGAGCATCATCTGGTATCACAGATAAGCAGAATGGGTAAGAGACTAGGCAGGCTCTACAATAAGGGATGGATTTAATTAACAATTGCACAGAGGGAGCAGACCGTAGCATTTTGGCAGGAGGACATCCTACATCTGACAGTTACTTAAAGAGACAGGGAGCACCCTATTATAAAAAAATATATTACTCCTCAATGTATTTTTTAAATTACACAAGAAACAATAACATATTGTATTACCCGTTCTCTCCAGAGATGCCTGGTTACACCGGCACTGAGCAGCACAGGCTCTCTGCAGATATACTGCACCAGGGCCTATTTAAAAACATTGGTCCAAACTTGGTTCCAAAAGTACAACTCTGCTGAAGTCAGGGGGTTGTGCAGATGTAACTAGAGGCAGATGTTGATCCATATTAACTAAACTATTAAATACATCAATCTTACCCAACCATCTGACGCTTTGTCCCATTTCCCAATATTTTTTTTCCCAAAAGTTTACCTAAATTCAGCCAGCTGACAACTTGCAAGCTTCTGGGTAATACCTTTTTTTGTAAGTTCTTGCTTGGACTTGTTTTTTTTCCTTCTCTTTCCCTCTCTTAGTTATTATTTTATTGTTAAGTGAATCTTTTAATTATTTTGAAAGTTAAAGATGATCGTCATTGCACAGTTCCAGCTGTTCCTCTCTTCAGTCAGCAAAAACAACACCAACAACAAAACACCCAAGATAAGAAGCTGAAACAAACCAGAGTTCAATTCTTCTTTCTTTTCACATAGGTGTTAGCAAACCAATTAATTAATTCACCAGCTCCTTACCTCATGGGTCTGTGTTCACAGAAGAGCAGACAGGTAGCTTTGATGATCCCAGCCAATGTTTAACCACATCACACAGATCAGTGCGGCTTCAGTGGATGGATTCTGCTCCCAGGGAGCCAAGCACAGGACACACCATGGCTAAAATGGGCCATATTTACGGAAAATAGAAGAGTGCATCCCTGAACACACCTGCCCAAGTAAATAACCTGTCTTCTTTGTTCACCTGAACAAAGATTGGAAACAATCAATGGTGAGGGGGGGAATTATTTAGTAATCAATCTATAGGGAAAAGGAATCACAGAGTTCAGAGCTTCCCTGTCAGTAATGCATCTGATTTTCTATGTTATTACAGCAGCTTTGAGATCATATAATACGACTCACTCTGGGCCTTTTCACTGATGACAAGCAATACCCACCACTGTATCATTGTCCTTTTCTAAACACATCCAGTTACTAGAGCCCATCCCGCAGAAGTAGTTTGCTTTTTCTAAATCATATTTTAAAATCTGTGCTGTAAATTGTACTCTTAAAAAAAAAAGCCATAGAAAAGGTGTGATCTGAATGCATAAGAATTTTTTGAATGAATAGAGCCCTTAATATTTAGTTTTGCCTAATGAAGTAAGGCATGAATGTAAAAGGATTACTATTCCCGTAACGTTCAATTCACACACACAAAGTGTAATTCATGGAACCTGGCTTTAATTTTTTTCATATAAATAATTAATGCTGCATTTAAAGCATGTTAAAATGTTTTATTTCTTAATCAGCTAATTTGACTGAGAAACAAAGATGCCTTTATTTTCGTTTTCCTTGACTAGAGTTACTGTAGTAAAAGGTCCCCTCTAGCTTTGGCCTTCACTCTCAAGTTTGCTGCTGCCAATTAGTTTGCTAAAGTCACTATTTTACAAAATGTTTCTCACTTTTAAAAAAATGTAATTGAATGTCTGTACATCACAGAGTTTCTTGTGTTCAGACATGGGGTGTTAAACATTCTTTGGGTTGACTTGGGTCAGCTTTAAAAAATCTCAGACACTGAAACTTGAGAAGCAGTCGTGTGCTATAGTGTTTTCTCCACATCCTGTTAAGTATTAAGTGGTTATTTAAAATAGAGTTGTTATACTCAGCAACTGACTTAAAGTGCTCGATATAGTTTACAAGACGATTAATTAAATGAGAGCATTGCATGTGATGCACATGTATTTCCATAATCATTCACATTGGCCTATAGTTGCCCTTTAATTTTCATACTAATTAAAGTAACACATTGAACTGCAAATTGTAAATGGCTGCATTTCTCAGTAGATGTTAACACTGATGTAAGCTGAATGGCGAATAAAAAACCCCAAGAATTAAGCAGAGTATTTTTTGACTCTGATCCATTCAAGTTTCCCTACTCATTCCATTACTGGATTATGTCCATTTTTTAACAAGACTGCATTTTTTGTGTGTTTTCAGCCCCATACTTTTCTGAGGTACAATGTGCTTATTTTTTTGTATTGTGGTGTCTGGTTAGTTGGTTTCCATCTGATACAATAGAGCAGTCATACAGCTTTTGCAGTTACAGATTAGGTTTTTTAAGCGGTGGTGGGACTGAGGTTTGCAATCTGATGGGCAGAAAGAAAGAAAACTGAAATGTGCAGCTATTTCACCAGTAGTTTTACCTCTTAATTACATCTGACCCATTATCCTCCTTGATTCTTGTTCAAATCTTGACACGGCTGACTTGGAACCTGAAATGCAAACCGGAGGGCTGTACTTTCAGGTCGCATCAAGGAAGGGGGAAGTTACTCCCTAGAACATTTACTGGGACTTGGAAAACAGAAGAAGCAGATAGGAATGATTATCCCATGGCTCACACAGCTGCTGGCATTTCGACTTGGCACACGCTCTGATGGGGACCAGTGCATCCACCTCAAGCAGTCTCTAGCATGTAATGGACATATGGTAATTGCTATTGAATGAGAAGTAACCTTGGACTATAGGCATATGAAAGACACCTTAAAAAAAAAAAAAATCCTTGACAAAAAACCCCTCTGTCAGGGCCAACAGCTAAAAAATTAACAACTAATCACTCCTTTCAATGTGTCCTCCATCTAATTGCTTCCATGATGAGGTGGTGGATTTTTTTTTTTCCTTTCAGAAATGAGCATTATAAAAGATTTCTTTTTAATTTAAAATGAAAAATTCCTCCACTCCCAGGTGACCTATCCAAGAGAAATAATAATAAGCACTCGATTGCTCAGAGAGCATCAGCTCTCACACATATTACAAGGCTGAGCGTTCATGCTCTCTTACACCCCCCCAACCCCGCTCCCTTCCCGCAGCGTGTCCTATCTCCAGATCCTAACTTGGCTCGGTCCAAGATGTTATTTGTTAAAATTAACTTTCAGATCAGGCTGGAGTCAGTGTACTTGGCAAGGAGAGGAACCAAGACTGCTAGGGAGGGAACAGCTTCAGGAGGCAGAGAGGGAAGCTGCAGCCCAGAGCGGGGGATTTTGGGGAGGGGAGCAGGCCACAGCAGCGCTGCAGCAGGACACAGCAGCAGAGCCAGGTTTGCTCCCAGGTTTGTCGCAGCCACCTTGACCACTGTGCTGTTCCCAAGTGCCTTCTTGTGCACCAGGCAAGAGCCTCACCTACATCTGCCCCCAGCCCCCGGGCTGCAGCCAGGCAGGGCTGAGCCCCTGCTCCTTCCATGATATGCTTTATTGTAGCAAAAGTCTTCTGAAGTTCAGTCGTGGTAATGCTGAACAGCCACACTTCCCAAAATGAATGGAATCACGCGGAGGGAAGAGTGATAGACTATGGTAATAATGCAAGATCTTTTTTCCCCTCATAAACCAAATTTCCCATATGTTTCTGGAAGATTAATTTAGATTTAGGGAGGTTTTGTGTGAGGTACTGGAAAAAGACTCTAAATGCAAGGCTGGTTTCTACCTGACCTTAAATACTACATCAGCTACCACTGCTCCAGTACATTTATATATGGAAATGTACATGCACTTCATCTTAATTACTAAGGACTCTACAAAAGAAAGACTTTAAAATGTTTTAATTGCAAATTTAGTCTTTCCAAGAGCTACAAAACAGTGGTACCATCGCTGACTCATTAACCACGTATTTGAGCAAAAAAATAAAATAACTCTTGGCTACATGGACACAGTCCTGCTTGCCTTAAGTAGATGATGCATGTAAACATGTTCACATACAGAATTAAGTAGTAATTTGAGTTTGTTGGATTTTGGTTTTCCTTTGAGACTGGTTGGTGTAAGTGTAACGTTAGATTTATTTTCAACCCTCAAACTTTGTTGTAAGAAAGTAAGGGTTATAAAGGAAAAAAGATTCCTAAAAGAAAAAGCTCTTGAAGCTTTCTGACTCCTGTGACAAAAAAGGACTTGGTGCCTGCTATGTTTCTGAGTGGGAGGTCCAGCTGACTCTTCCATTTGGATATAAATCTCCTCTCCCCCTCTCTCACTCCCCTAACTTTCCTTTGCACTTGCCTACTAAATATAGCATGGACTTTCTCTTCCTCTGTTGTTGCCTGCAGAGATTTCCTCAGATGGGATGTGGCTGGTGAGGTGCAGTCGGGCCATTTCAGCTGCTGGCAGGGCAGTTTGCTTTGCAGAGTGCGGTACTGGCACTGCAGCCCCAACAGGACCACAGAGCAACCCGGAATAAAAGCAGGGCTGAGCAGGGCTGCTTGAGCTCAGCAGGGTGCTGGGCATCTAGGAAGGGCACTTACATGAAAGCCAAGGGCCTGAGAAGTCTTTCATCTATCCAAATTAAACCCTTTTTACACAGGCTCATGACAGCTGGTAGTGATGAGCAAATTAAAATTCATTTCAAAGTTACTCTTGGGCACAATTGTCAGGCTTTCATTCAGGAAACTCTCTAAACAAGCACTTAACTTCTAAGAAGGTGCCCAAATCCCATTGAACACAGTAGGATTTATACACCTGTTTTAGCACCTTCCCGACCAGGGATGGCACTCAGCAAAGTGGTATGTCACATTCCAGGAGTCCCAAAGTCCAGGTGGCTTATTCTCATCCAGGTTTAATTGCCAGTGCCCAGCCAGTACTGGGATCACACCACCACTAACCAGATTTTTATTTTAAAGCACATCCTGCTGTACTGCAAACCTGCCCCAACCCTGTAGGGTTAGGGGCAAACCTGCCCCTAACAAGCTGCAGCACAGAAATCTGAGCACAAGAGCCACCTAAGAAGGTTCACAGTCACAAGCTGCCACTGTGGATAGCAATGCCGTTCTTTCAAGCTACGAATAGCACATTAGAGCCATTCCTTGAAGTCGCAGCTGGGACTTTTTTTCCCTTTTTTATTCTTCTGACAACCACCACAGCGGTGCTTGCGCAGCTGGGATAGCGCTGGGACCTCCAGCGCCAGAGGTCCTCTCCTACAGCAGAAGCAGAGTGTGGAGAGGGGGCACATTTGTGGTAATCTCCCTTTTACAAGATACAGATGAGCCTGCACAGCGGCAAAATTAGCATGCTGAGAAAAGCTCTTCTGACCCGAGAGTAGCAAACTGCAGAGCTGGTGGGAGGAGAAGGGCAAGGAAAAAGGGAGGCTGGCAATAAGACAAGCAGTGTGACGTATTTTTTTGAGCATTAACATCGACCTAGGCGAGACAGAAAGTTGCAAAGCAGCAAGCATTTTCAAAGAAAAATCCTCCGGTTTCCTAAACTTCATTTCATTCTTATTACTTAATTGGAAAGCAAAACCAGAGTTTTCATTACTCTTCCTCTTTCTGTGCTGGCAAGATGGGAAAGGAAACAGAGAAAGAAAGGGTCAACACTAAGCTTTCTAAGGTCTTTCCTTTTGATACTGTGACTTGCTTTGGTTATTTTTTCATTACTTATTTTCACCAACAGAAAAAGTCTCCAGAAAAGAATTTGTTTTGGTTAAAACCAAAATTAAATCTGATCTGCCATTGAGGGAAAAAAAGCCCCTGGCTCTAAGGAAGACAACCTCTGTATCAGTATGCTTACATATTAAAGAGGGCATGCGCGAGTCAAAAATGCATTGACAGACTAGCATAGGTCAGATCCATGAAAAAAAAAAAAAAGAAAAGGATTTTTAACAATCTTTCAGCCCTCTCTTTATTAGACCTTAATTAAATCAATGGGTCAAAGCAACAGAGGGAAAAAAATGGTTCAGCTAGAGGACACTAATCAACCCCTTTCAGTGGACTGAAAGATATCTCTTAAGCAAAAGCTGAGCTTTAAACCAACATCTGCCTCATGTAACACATAGACATTACTTCTTAAGAAAAAAAATTTGTAGGACTACCTTTTCTTGAAAATAAAATCCTGTTTATAAAAGGAAATATTGTTATTTATCACAAGGTAAGTCAGTAAGCGTGCCTGAATGAGGACAATCAGGCAAATCTTTTGGGTTTTGATCGAACGCCATCCTTATACATGTTGTGAATTTTTAGAGAACCCAGTGCTGAACTGAGCACCAGCTCTTGAGTTGGCTGGTGGTATTGGATTCAGACGGTGACACAGCTACATTGATCATTAGGCCTGTGAGTAGTAATTGAACCATTTAACTAGTCTAGTTGAAAGTCTGGATTTGCCTTTTTTTGTCCCCACAAACTTTGGCTAGAAAGCTGAACGCCCCCTAAGACACAGCCCTTATGCATGACAGAAGGGACAAATTCAGCTATATCAAAGCAATCTCAGTAGCATCAGGAAAGCTGAAAGGCTTCATCCTTGTGACAGAGAGTGGCACTGGAGCCGTAGTGGCCGACGTGACTGACAGAGTGAGTGCTGGCAATTACTCAGCAACAGAGTCTGAACCCAAAACTAGCATGTAACCCCCCTCCAAGAGCTGTGTGGCAAACACAGACAACGCAGAGATAATATATTGAAAGACAATGGTTAAGATGAGCATCCTGCCCTGAAGACGTAAATGATTAGTTGTGAGGATACCCAAACACAAAAACATCATCCCTGTTCTTCTCAGCATACATACAGCATGCTTGTCCTGCAGGAGCCAAGCTAAGCGGCAAGGCCGAGCCAGCGCAGAGCATGGCCGCGTCCCTCTGTCCCAGCACAAGCCCAGGGGGAGGAAATGTGACTCAAAGCCAGAGTTGTCTCCCCTGTGGGGGAAGTCGACTTCCCGTGTGCCTGGGTTGTGGCTGGGGACAAGGAACACCCCCCTTAGTTCTTATCCCTCTCCTGGGTTTTGTGCCGAGCAGGGACATCTTGAATACATTTGTCTGATTCTTACCCTAAATGCAGACCCAGGATCCAGGAAGCTCCTCTTACGGCCCTACAAAAGAAAAGACAGATTTATTTCCTTCTTGATCTATGCCACATTGGGAGACAATCTTAGATTCTAAAGATGAAATAGTAGATTTTAACTAAAGTAGAGCAATCGTCAATGAACAAAGTCCGACTCCCAACATTCTTCTGTTAAATAACATCTAATACTTCAAATCAGCTTGCAATTGCAATCCTGCCAGTTCAGGTACAGTTAGTCATGGCTGGTTCTGTGACACTGCTAAGGGAACTGCGCTCTCTCTTACCTGAAGAGCATTTGGAGCCGCACTACGTGCACCGTTTAGCCAAGGAAAGCAGTGGTGTCTCCAAACCCCCGAACGGCTCTGTGCAGTTTTCATGACAGTATGCATCCAGGAAATATCACCAAGTTGCCATACAATACCTTGCCTTATTACAATAATAATTATTTCTCTGTACTGCTTAAACCACTGTTGCATGAGAAGGTTAATATTTCCAAGGCACTGGGTGGGATACCTTTCCTGGAAAACATGCTCTCAACAGGAAACCCAAACACAGTGCTAGAGAGATATCTTAAGTAGATTTAAATAATTAAATCCAAAATTCTCAAACCACTTGCTGTTTCAAATTTATTTCTTTAATAACAAGCTTGTTTCAGCAACACACTGGATTAGGGTTTCATTTATTCAAAATTTAAGGTCTGTCCCACTCTGAGTGTTATTTTAAGTATTTAGGGGAATTTTTGTGCTTGTGAAAATGAAGAGATTGTTGCATTATAAATTCATTTCCTCTGTTATTGCACAGGCCATGCACAGTGCAGCTGTGAAAGCGCTGTAAGAGCCCCAGCAGTGTCCTCAAGCTCAACCTAGACGGGCAAGCCTTTGTTTTCGCACAAAGAGGAGCTGGCCTTTTCTTACGTCTTTAGCTACAAGTACTTCCTAAACAGCGATGCCAACACTGCTCGGTCGCACTGAATGAAGAGGTGGTGTTTAATGACTGTGATGACTGTCCACTGGGGAAGTGGCCCAGGCACAAACAGCCATTTTCGTGTAGGACTTCCAAGAGGGGTCGAGCCCGGTGCCCGCAGCACCGCACCAAGCAGCGTAAGCAGCTCCTCCAGCAGGTGTTACCTCGTAAGGCACGGCTCAGCGGCGCTTGCCATCCGCACAAGCAATTTTACAAACAAGCGAGTTTCTTAAACATTCTTCATCACCTCCAGGCATTCATATTCTTTTTAAGTAAAGGAACATTAATTAGATTTTGACCACAGACCCCGGATTTGACTTACCCTGACAGGGTTTCCATTAGTGTAATCTGTAGGGGAATTCACTGTTTTAACATCTGTGCGCCTAAGGCCTATCTCACATTTACTGCCGTAGTCTGAAAAGCCTCCCTTGTACGGCTGTGTGTTTCTTCATGCTCCCAATTTCACAGAAGTCATTTCAGCACCAAACGGTAATTAGCAAAGGGATGGGCCTCGGCTGACATGAATGCAATTTATTGTTTTCCACAAGGCCCTGAACCGAGCAAACAAAGAACGCAGTCTTGCTGTCTGGCATTTTATTAACTTGTATTGTGCAACGTACCTTACTGAAGGGAGATCTCCAAGTAAATGCAGCAGCTAGTATGCAGTAACATGCGCGCTTTTGAAGAATATTAATTTCAGTTCAATTAGGCAAGTTTTGCGGGACCTCAGTCTCTAAAATAGGACAGCCACTTTTATAATTATCTTCTGTATTAACTTTATCACCACCCGACTTTTTACATAAATGCAACCTTTCATCTTTAAAATGCCAACACTTCTTCAATTTTGGCAACCGTACAGCATTGCTAATTATTTGCTCATTATGTGTGGTTAACTGATGAATCATTAATAAATGAATGAATGGCTAATATATTTTTATGGTAATTGGAGATATAACTGATTGCAGACTTCCTTTGCTTCTCAAAACTGCCCTGAATGAGCAGTAGCTGCTTAATTGTTTACAGATTATATTTATGCCGCTGCCAAGTTCTTCCCATCCCTGTGGTTTATTAGAGGTGAGCCCTCCCCGTGCCAGCCGCCGCGGGCATGGAGAAGCGATGCTCTCCCTTCCCCGCAGCCTCGCAGCAGACGGGCACACGCACACATTTCGGTCGGGTTTCCCACCAGCTCCCCACACGATGGCTGGGAGCAAGAGTACTGACACTATCGCGTCTATTGTCAGCATTTCCAAGTAATACCATACCGTGACATGGAAACGATACCTTTCTGCAAGTGTCCCCCCGCAGTCTGGGTGTCTGCAGTGACTACCACAGACAGGGCAGAGAAATCAGGCTCCAGTGACATTTGGTTTTACCTCCGTACTGTGCATTACAGTAAATGGCTTATATAACCTCTTGCTGCCAGTGTGCAGTTAATGAATTCAGAGATAATTGCTGGGTTGATTTCTTTCTTTCTTTTTTTTAATAACCTATCTTTCTATAAATCATTCTTGGGGTATACAGTTCCAAAACACAGAATTTAAATCTGCTTGACGATTCAAATCAGAAAGAAAAGATAGTAAGATGGCCAAGCAAGGCTCTTTTAGCTATGCACACACGTCCTGAAGATCAAGTTTAAAATGCAAAGGAGATTACCAATTCTTAATTATAATTATTTAACCAGGTGGGTAGTTTCTCTAATGAACATTTCTATGAAAACAGAATAACTAATGATGGTCTTAAAGAAGTCTTTGTCTTCCCATGTACTAATGATCACATTTATAAATATGCAGGAAGGCCCCCATGTACATTGCTAATGATAAGTAATTAAGCACCAGGCGTCAAAAGCTATAGAAAAGGGTCAGGGTAATGCAAGAGAAAATTAAAAATGCAATAAAATAAGTTGCGGAGCAAGATTGAATTTCTGGCTTTTGCAAGCCTGAGCATAAAGAAATCTTTCCCCCCTCCAGTATAAAGCAGGGCCGCTGTGGGGTATCAAAACAAAATCTTCTCAGCACTTTCATTAGATTTTACTTGCCTCTGTGCTTGTACTCACATGAAAAACAAGTGAACCACCAGCCATTTAAAACAGACGCTATATTGAGCAAAGCTGCAGTTTGTCTCAACGTTTATGAGAAATCACTGTACCTGAGATTATGGCTATCACCAAACTCCTCAGACGCGCTCCCAAACTTCTGATGACAGAAAACAGGGACGTCTTAAAATTGAAACCCGACTTGGTTATGACTGTTTTAATCTGCAGGTCCACGCGTGAAGGGCCCGTGTTTCGATCCCTGTCAGGGTCCTCGCCAAGGAGGGCTCAGACCCGAGAGGCGCAGGGGGCTGGCTGGAGCCCACGCCGTTGCTTCAGCCGCTGAATCCACGCCACAGCCCATCACAGAGCATTAAAGCCAGTTTCCAAATGAAAAGGAAATGGGTTGTCTTTGCTCACAAATATAAATATATATATATA
>VXBO01008879.1:1106-61420 GCA_013400135.1 Rhinoptilus africanus
TTTTTGTTTTGTTTTAGCTCCTGTCCCAGTGAATTCATTTCAGTGTGAACCAGTGGCCAAAGAGCCTTACCTAATACTGAAGTGGGAATGTCCTTTTGGTAACAGTTCTGAATTCAAAATTTCCATATGTAAAGATGAATGTAAAGAACAACAGACTCCATCATCCTGCATGAAAGAATCGGAGCAAACCTTCAGAACAGAAATATTAGACTATTTCAGCACCTATAATGTTACTATTGTAACTCTTTCAAATAGTTCTGCAAGCCTTCCAGTACAGAAAATGTGTAATACGAGCATTACTGGTAAGTGTTAAAATTCAGGAACAAAAGATACTGATAGGAAAAAAAAAATTAACTTCACAATTGTAGAATATGAAACTTATTATGCAGTACTGTATCAGCTTACAGGTTATGAATAAAACACTACATTCATGCAAAATCTAATGTGATGCACAATAAATATGCATTGTATGAAAAGCACTTTCTTGTTTGGAAAATTTTTTTATCAGTCATTAAGATACTAAAAACTATCTCTGTTTATAGACCCACCTTATCCAGAAAAAGCTCCTTTGGTCAAGGCAGTCAGCCACAGCTCGTTGTCTGTTGAGTTCTATGATTTTAACTCAACGAATGGACCATTAAAAGCCTATGCAGTAATGATCACAACAGAAGAACAAGGTAAGGTGTTATATTATCTTGTACTTGTATGAAACAATTTATCAGGCAGCATTATGTTTTAAACTCTAAATAGGTGTTAAATGGATAGAGAAAAAGCTGACTTGGTATTTTCATTCACCTTTCAAAAATCATGAGGCAAATACTTTGCTTGCTTGAAGTCACTCCTTGTTTTCAGAAAGCCATTTTTCACTCAGCCTTTTCCAGCCTGACTTACCCTTGTACATAAGTCTCATATGTATTGCCATGGTGCTATTGCCACCTTGATTTGCCAGTGATTCCTGCTACGAGATTGTGTAGTACCCCCCCAAATAATTTCCAGAGCTGCTAATACAAGCAGCTTTGAAATGTGGGATGGTTTTCCCCCTTTCCCTTCCCTCCTTCAACTGGGAGATACTTACAGTAAGATCTAAAAAAAAAAAAAAAACCAAAAAAACAAAAAACCAACACTGCAAAACCCAAAAAACCCCACAAACAATACAAACAAACCCCCCCCCAAAACTAAAAACTTCACCTGCTTCTGATTTTCATTAAAACATTATTAACTGAGAGAGATGGAGTGCAGGTGGAAGGCTTGAATAGCATTGCAAGCATTACATGCCACTGGATGTTGAATGCCAGGGAAAGCAAGAGGGTAGTCTATCAAACTCGCCTCCTTAAAGCATCGAAACAGAAACGGCTTTAACTGGTGAATGTCTAGTGATAAATCGTAAAATTAAGGAACTTACCTTTGCAGGGTAGGTTCTAGTTGAACTTCTTTTCATTTCTGCCAAAGCACTGGAGGAATAAAGCAGATGATGGAGATTGTTTCCCCAAAGTGGAATTTAACATTAATGCTTATCCTTTGTCTTAACACTGGAAATTCATTTTGCAGCAGTTTGACTGTAGATCTTTCTTCTGTGGCTTTCCATAGAATATATGTCCAAGAAATATCCCTATATATATATATAAAGAGTACATCAGTGAAGAATTACTATTTTTCATTTGCCTACTCATCTGCCCTAAAGTTGCTCTTTTGAATGTCTATCTCTTGCACCCAGCAACAGCTTTGCTTGTACCCTCAACCAATCCTGTTTAGGCTTGCTGAGATTCAGTACGTTCTTCTGTGTGGTTTTAATTGCAAGGTGTTCAAGAAAGAGGACTTCGAAGATGTGATTGGGAGAACTAAGGAAGGAAGATTGCCTGTATTTTTAACAGAGAGTCTGAGTGCTTTGATAGGGAGCAGAAAACCATCCTTATGGCCAAGCATCGCTTCAGCTTTATGGTGTGGAAATAGCATTAATATGCTTAAGATGCGTTTCTGTCTTAGAACAGACATCATTACCTTTAGGATAGACAGAGGGACTTTATTCAGTTGTGTAAGCAGTGGTGTCTAAGGCTGTTTGAGATGTCCTAGGGTGATATCCAAGACATCCACAAGGAGAGGCAGATATAACCTGGGATGTACATCCTTTTGGAAACTTGAAAGACCAAACAGGACATATATAACATATCTCGGATAGTATTGTATTTCTAGGCAACTGGGTTAATTTCAACCTCAGCTGCATTAAACATAACCGAACTGGTGCTTTAGAAGAGCTGTCTTGCACCCTGTTCCTGCGCAGTTACAGTTGATGAGAGCTTTGCTGCTGGTGGCAGTGAGCCACTAGCTCACTGGTGGCAGATCAAACCTTGTCTGCACAACTGTAGAAAACTTACTAGAGCTTTTCCACCTTTCAGAGCTCCTGCAAGGCTTCTCATTTTTGAAGGTGAATTCAATACTACATCTGGTTTTAGAAGGAGCTTTTAGCTTTGTAAAGGCAGTCAGTAGAGAGCAATGTATGCAAATTTCAGTCAAATGTGCAAGATTCTTCTTCCTCCCCCAATACTTTGAATATTTACATCAGTTTGCTTGCTCATGAATTGTTGGACAACTCCTAATTTGAGCTCATTTATTACCTCTTAGGTTGCATATGCCTCAACTGTATAATCTGCACCAAATTTCTAGGGTTCATCTTCTAACAACAGACACTGTAAAGTGATGACGTTCTGTAGATGGTGTCCTGCTGGCCACTGACTGTGATAGCGTGTTCTTCTGAGTCTTCACTGCTTTCTCCAATGCTTTTTCTGTGTTACTAAAAGGCAGAAATTAACTCTTTCGTCTCTTAGGGTTTAGGTGTAAGACGTCTTGCCTTACAAGGAAGTATAGGCCAGGATGAGTTCAGTGTTACTCTGAATGACTCTTGATGCTGTTGGGGTAGCACAACGTTATCAAATACCAGTTGACTTTTTCCACTTTTTTCACACTGTTAGCATTGTACTGTCTCTATATAATAGTCGATAGAGTGTGTATGTACCTTTACAGAGAAGTTCTGCTATACACAGTAGAAAACCAAAAATAACAGTGGGGAATAGAGAGGTAGTTCAATAAACTTTACTGCAGTAGGAGAGATTTCTGAGATGGTCTGTTGTACTCAGCCTTTCATTTCAGGCAATATTTATGGAGTGATGACAACTGTAGTTAATGCTACACACTCTGTTACCATCTCAGCCACTGTGCCGATTGATGCAACATCAGTGAATGATGTATATCACGTTTGTCCTTGTTTTTTTTCCTGAAGATTGTACATCTTTGAAGTCTAAATTGAACAACACGTACAAAGATTTCAAGAAGAAGATGACATTCACCTATGTAACATATGTCATAGATCCAGAGCAGGCAAAATCACCTTCTTTCCATTCTCAGAATGGTACAAACATCATTAATGTAGGCAAGGGAAACACCATGTTTGGCTACGAAAATGGACCACTGATTCCACTTCATTCATACAGGTATTTATCTCAAACCACTGTTTTGTTAATTTTATTAAGTTGAAAACTAAAAGATTACAGATCTTGCTCCAGGCTGTTAAAACCATGTAACATACCTGGGGTTTTTTTCTTCTCCTTTATCAACAGGGCAAGTGTTGCAGGTTTCACTAATATTACCTTTACTACGGCCAAGATCATTGTGGGGGAAGATAGTTATGTATCGTTTTCACCCTGTTCTGAGGCGGTTTTGCTACCCCAGGATCCAGGTATGGTTAATGTCAAATATAGGACCGGAGGCTTGGTACATACACGGTGTGTGGAGATTCCTTAATTATGGCAAGTTTCATAGTAGCAAAACACCCGTTGGTCTCTGTGATGGACTGTTTCTAGCTTTGCAGTGACACTGCTCTGTAAATCCATGCCTTGCTAGTTTTGCAGGGGTCCTCTTTTCTCCGTGTATGATTTCCACTGTGGGAGTAACTAAAAGCTAAAAGCTGTGCTAGTTACGGCATGCTCCAAGGGATTGGATGGCACACTGAGACTTTGGTACGGAAACAAGTAGCAAAAAGCAGCTGATGTTCTGGTAAATTAGAAATGGCTATATTGGAATGCAGATACCCATTCTTTGAACCCAGTTTTTCTTAAATTTATCATCCTTGGTTTATTATTCTTAATGTGCTCTCAATGCTGGTACTGCCAAAGGGCACAGTAGAGAACAGATGTTTAGCAGAGCATGCTCTGTAAATCAGTAATGAGTAATACTTGTTCTCTCTCCATCAGGTGTTATCGCTGGTGCCGTTATTGGTTGCCTTTTAGCTATCTTGGCTGTAGTCACTATAGGGGGTTTCATATTCTGGAGGAGGAGGAGGTAATGTGTGTTCATTATTGTATTTGTTGTGATGAGGAACACCAGAATTTCACTTTGTATCTTTCGCCTCTGTTTTATACGCTTCTGTCATGATGCTTTAAAATACGTTCTATTAAAAATCTTTTTTGTATGTTACAGATTAGAGTTGATGTATCCAACTAGCTAAATGACTTTTTTTGTTGAATTCTTCTGAATTTGTGCGTGCTGATGAAGTAATTCGGAACGAAGTGAGAAAACATCACAAATTATTGTGCTGAAAGACACATGTAATTGTATCTTAGTTTTATTTTACATGATGCATTAATCATTCTTTTTAATTGCTTGATGGCCTGTCACATGAAACTTCCATTGTGGAGTTTCCAGGAGCTGATGAGTTGCCTAGGGTTTGAACTGGTCTGTTTCAAATCTTTTCCAAGTAATATGGGATTTAAGACTCCACAAAGGCTTTTTCCTGCTTCTGATCATGTAGTACGTCTTTTCTAAACAGATAGCTATAGGGCCCTTAGTCCAGTTTTCTTAGTTGCTTTGATTAACTGCTCTTACTTTTACAAGCGTGTCCAATAGCTGTGAACCATAATGAGAAGAGCTTCCTTTAAAACTAGGAATGCTTATTTTCATTCAACTACTGCTTTCATTACTGCTGTCAAACACTTACTGTAGGGATTCTGGGACTAGTAGCAATTCTGCGATGTTAGCTAACGATGTAGATCCCTCAGAGGTACTTCTTCCACCAAACTGTGTGTGCTTTGTGTTCAAGCGTTATACTCTGGTTCAAATAGAAAGAAGCAGCGGCATTGCACAGTATCACTGAATGAAGGATGAAGGTCTTGCTGCAGGTGTAAGGTTTGCCTCAGGATGGGTTTTTGCACGGAATGAGTTGCTTTAAAAGAAAATGTTCTGAATTTCTTCAGAAATAGCTGTCATCAGGAATCTCGTATAAGTTGTATTAAATTCTACTGTGAACCTATTTTGTTGTTTTCTTTCACCTTTTAGGAAAGATAAAAGAAATACTGAAGTGTCCTTTTCTCCAATTAAGTAAGTCTGTGTCCTTCCATACACTGTCTCCTGAGCTCAAGTGGTATTTGCAAAACTTACTCTGGACCCCGATACTTGTTTTCTGTTCGGTTTTATGTAGAATTTTGCAGTATTAATTACTCATGGAATTTAAAGACTCCAGCCTGCAGACTAAAAATAATCATATTGATCGAGACTTGTAGAGCTGCCACAGGGATTTGAGTGCTCACTTCTTGAATCTCTATTAGACAAGAAAACGCTCCATGTCATTTTGAAAGCCAAGATGTTTGAACGAAAGGCAGGCTTCCATGCACATTGAGGAAACAATCCAAATTGTTAATAAAATGCACATAAGAAAAATTCTGCCCCATGGCCTGAATTTTCTTTTGCTTTATGACTGCTTTGTGCTGTGCCGTTAATTTGGATCATGTTAAGATTGTAAAAGCTGGGCATGGAAGGGTAACCACAACACACTGGAAGTCACAGGCAGTGCAATTGAATCACGTTATTGGTTCTTGCACCAATTTCTGTTAGTGGAAAGGCATGGCCAGAGCATCCCATGAAATCCTACCTGTGTAGATCTTGATAGTTGACATAAAATGCACCAGAGAATGGAGCCAATCTGATGGGAGTACAGAAGTGGCTGACTGACATCTTCCATAATATCCTTCTTCTGAAGGATGTGCAATTCTCTCCTCTGTTTAACAGATCAGTTAAATGCTATGCTTGATATCCTGTCCCCTGTAAACGCACAGTTTTGTGGCTGCTACTAACAGTCATGCTTTCATTCTTAGATTCACATAGTGAAAAATACAGCTGCATGTGTCTAATCAACCTTTTTTTTCTTCCCCCCACCCTCCCCTGAAGAATCAAGAAGTAAGTAAAGCACACTTTCTAACACATTAACTGAATTCATGGTTTATTTACTTAGTACCAGTTACCGATACACAGCTTTTCTCATTGTAGATCAAAAATGATTAAAGTGGAGAACTTTGAGTCTTACTTTAAGAAGCAGCAAGCTGACTCCAACTGTGGTTTTGCTGAAGAGTATGAGGTATGTGCCCTCAATGGAGAGAGCTTCGTGACAAACAGCTTTGGAAAGGCAAATTAGTTTCCTATGGAGTGTATGCAAGGCTTACTGAAGGGGAAGGCAAGAGCCCTTTATTACAGAGATTATTCCTTTCCCTAATTCAGCTCCAAATGTAGTTGAAGCATGTGATAAATACTTCACATCCTGAACATTATCTCTACCTGTGATAGCATGGGCTGCTGCTTGGAACTCTCACCAGAGCCAGGATTTCCAGAGTTATTGCCCTAGTTGCACTACAGAGTTATCCTAGGGAAAGCTATTTAATTTCTCGGTGCTTTATTTCTTTTATTGTTTTGGGTTTTACACAGCAAGACAGGTCTCTTGCTTATATCACTGACTCCTTGAGTGCGTAGGTGTGATGTGCAAACGACACCTGTGAATAGCTTGAAGGAGTGGTCAGAGAAAGAGCAATTATGATTTCCTTAGTGACCATAACTTTCTCTATGAAATGTGCTAAAGCTCAATTTTTATAAGGTGCAAAAGATCGGAATCAAGTGTCACTAAGGATTCCGCGTTGTCATGTCAGATGTTAAAGAATATAATTTTTTTCATCTCCTTGAACCTATTAATTGACTTTCTTCTTCTTTCCAGATCAAATTCTGTCCCTTTATATTATTTATACTTTTCAGGCTGGTGCTCCCCCTTGCCTTCCTCTCAGATTTTGCCTCCTTCAGTCCTTCCATGATGTTCTTGCTGCCTTTCTCCCTGTGATGTCTGTAAAGCCTATGCTGAGTAGCTCACTGCCTTGGGGTTGCAGGGAGCGTGCAGTCGATGTCAGTGTCGGGTACTTCTGCAAAACTGCTTCTGGGCTTTTAAAGCTATGCTACTATTCCTCCTTTCTGTGTTAATCCCTTCTCTAGCCAGTCTGCCACTGTCACCCACTCTGTAAAAAGCTGATTTTTATCATCACTTATCCCAGTTTGACATGCTTACTTTCACAGCAGAAGCCAACAGCATTTGAAGTGTGTGTCTGTTTCAGTCACGTGTTTCTCTGTGACTCCTCACCCAGGACCAGGTGCTCATGAGGCTTCTTTTATTGTAGGAACTCAAGTCTGCTGGTGTTCATCAGCCCAAATTTGCTGCTGAACTTGCTGACAACAGGGGGAAAAATAGATACAACAATGTCTTACCATGTGAGTTACTCTCTTCAGTATTGCATCTTCTACTGGTTGAGGTTTTGGGTGAAAAACCTTGGGTTTAGCTAATCTGGCTTTAATAGTACCAGAGGTTCCAAAGATGGATTAATGTCATCAATTTCCAGATGAATTAATTTGGGCTGCTGCTTTCCCAAAATCACTGTATAAGCAAACCTGAAGAGCTTTCCATCAAGAATGTTCCCAAACTTTCCATCAAGAAATCTCCTTAAAGAACTTTCCCATGATTAAAATTTTTAATTTTTCATTTGTGAGAAACTTGCAGTTCAGATTGAAAAAACAAGAGGTTAGCGGTTGGCTATGGAGAGAGGGTTGTGCAGAACTATGAGAAATATTGAGACCCTGCCGGGCAGCTCTGCCCTGCCCGGCTGTCGGCGTGACAGCAAAGCGTTAGAAGGAATTGGAAGGTGAACAGCAAAAGGTACTTAGGGATGCTGCGGAGGAAAAACATCAGCTGCAGTGGCAGCAGGAGACAAATTATCTATTCTTCTCCAGTAGTTAAAACTATAGTAAATTTTGTGTTGGATTAAAAATATATAAATATGCAAACCCAAACCATTAAAAAAAAAAAACAAACCAACAAACCTGTATTGAGTATTCTAAATTTTTATCCTGGCCAATCATTTCTCTGAAGGCTTTCATTATAAACATTTTAAACAACCGCTGTTTATTGTTCCTAAAGTTTTATTCTTATTCTTAAAATGCACATTGTTCTAAAACACCTTTTGTTTTGAAACAATGCATTAGATAAGATGAAAGGTTCTACTTCTAAGATTCCTAATTTTCTTTTCTGTTTTTCTTTCTGCAGATGATATTTCTCGTGTTAAACTTTCAGAACAAAGCTATGCAACTGATGATTATATTAATGCAAACTATGTACCTGTAAGTTGCAATTAAATATAACATGTATTAGTTAACTAACATGTTAGTTGAAATTAAATATAACATATATTTTTATGATGTAGGCCTAACAAATCATAATGATGTTTAAAATTGGCTTTTTATGTCTCATTGATGCAAGTGCATGTGTATATATACACTTATGTTGGATTTTTTATTCTTCTTAGGGCTATATCTCAAAGAAGGCGTTTATTGCTGCACAGGGTCCTTTACCCAACACTATAGAAGACTTTTGGCGCATGATTTGGGAAAAGAATATCTACTCTATTGTGATGTTGACAAAATGTGTTGAACAAGCCCGGGTATGTTTTTATTAAAACCGAACCATCTCTTGAAGATGGTTGGGTCTCTTCTAATTTTGTTGTTACCCTAGTAGGTTGGAGACTAACCCCTTTCTTTTAACAACTGTCCACTTACCGGAAGACTGTTTTCTAAATTAAATAAACCCAATTTTTTTTAGCTCTTTTCCTATTTTTATATATGCTGACTGCTAGAATAGATTGTCTCAGGAGGGCTGTAGAATCTCTGCCTTTAAGGGTGGGTTCTTCTCCCTAAATAATGATTTTGGTAGAGCTTCTCCTGTCCTGATATGGGCGATTCGTAAGGATGACATGCTTTCTAGCCCTTCTTCAGGTGATGTGTTATTTAAAATTCACAGTCAGTTGCTTGGTTGCTGTGTGTAATGTGTCTAACCTTGTAACTCTCTTCTTAGACAAAATGTGAGCAATACTGGCCAGACCAACAACCCAAGACCTATGGTGACGTTATCGTGACAATGGTCTCAGAGATTGTCCTTCCAGAATGGACAATAAGGGACTTCACTGTAGAAAAGGTGAGTGCCCCCTCAGCTGTTAGTTGTGTACAAATATCGTATCCTATCACTGTGACTTCACATGTCAAACAACACCGGAGTGACAGAATATAATTATTTCACTAAAATGTAATCAAATCCTAAGTTATCTGAGGGAAAAGGATAAGAGTGGTTTCTTTTAATTTGAGGCTTTGAATGTATTGGTCTGCTTTCTGACAAAAGTCTGATATTAAACTCTTTCACACCATTTACTGACAACAAGATTCTGGTGATATTTATGTATATGCATTTGTTGGTGTGCCCTGGCTTCCCACCACAGGCTTTTAGTAACATACTCGGATGTGGGAATGAGTTGTCAGTAAGACCTTCCCTGTGGCAGAAAGGGATCTGCCAGCAAAATCCAGGCCGCTACTGGGAATTGCCGATTGCCCCATTGGTGATGCCGAAGCTCACGTTTCCCTGAGACTTGCACCAAAACTTGTGTTGACGCAGGTACTTTAACGTCTGCCAGACTGCACAGTTAGCCCCATCTCTGGTAGTGAGTTTAAGGCAGCAGAGGTGATCTTGGAGCAAAGTGAAAAGTAACAGGAAATTATTTCAAAGTATTCTCTGCCAGAGCGGAAAGAAGAGGGAAACTGAAATATCATTAATCGAATCACTGCACAGTTTGATACAGACATCTTTAATGAAGCTGGGCTTTGCCTTTTACATGTGGCAGGAAGTCCTACTGTTGCTTCTCTGAAGCTTGTATGTTTTCTTTTTTTATAATGTATATTCCTCTAGTCCAACACACCAGAGAGCCACACCGTGCGCCAGTTCCATTTCACCTCCTGGCCAGATCATGGGGTGCCGGAGACCACAGACCTTCTCATCAACTTCAGGCACCTCGTTCATGAGTACAGCAGTCAAAATCCAATCGACTCCCCTACTCTGGTGCACTGCAGGTAGGAAGAACGTGTTTCTGTTAGACAAATTTATCTTGTGGCTCTTTTTAAGAACAATTATTTTTCCTTGAGATTTAAAAAATAAAAAAAAGTCTCCTTGCTTGGAGACATGGGCTGTTCACCCTGCCAAATTAGAACCTTTGCCGATGCTTCAGAAATATATGTAGTATTGCTGGGTAGCAAAGCATGTGATACAAAATTTCCGTAGAGTAGACCATCTCTCCTAGCCTGGAAAACTTAGCTGAAAAAGTTGCCTTTCCAAGAGTTTTTGCGTGTAATCATGTGCAAGTGGAAGGCTGGGAAGTCCAGAAGTGTGTCCTCCCTCCCTCTTGGTGATGGCAAGAACCACCCCTCTGGACTGCAGAGACTTGTAATACCTGTGCCACTGAAATAGCAGAAGGCTTCTTACAAGCTTCGCTGGCTTTTCATCAGGCCACCGGTGAGCAGTAACTAGCTTCCCTGTGTCATTGCAGTGCTGGTGTCGGGAGGACAGGGACGTTCATTGCCATTGACCGCCTGATTCAGCAGATTGAAATGGAGAATACTGTAGATGTGTACGGAGTGGTGTATGATCTTCGCATGCACCGACCCTTAATGGTGCAAACTGAGGTGAGGCTGTCTTTCATCCAGCAACATGTTTTTCAGCTGTGCATAATAATCCAGGAAAAGTGGATTCAAGATATAGCTCAGAATTACAGGAGGAGATACTGAGGAGCAATCTGAAATTGCTCTTTATTTAACTTCCCTCCTTCCTGCCTCATCTCTTCCCGTGGCAGTACTTGCAGGCAGGGGCTGTGGTATGTCCTAGCAGTCTCTTGAGTACTTTGTAGGAGCTCGTGCTGTGAGTTTTATCTCTGTAGCTATGAGACGGAATTATCTTGAGTCAAGTGGACTCGGTGTGTATTTCTTTTTTTGTGTTCTGCAGGAACACAAGTGTTCCTCCTGGAATTATCATGTTGATCCAAAATGGTGTGTGGATTAACTCCAGCTGATTTGGAAAAGGCTGTAAAATCTCTAGTGTGAAAATTTTGTAAGAGGGTGTTAGGCATGACAGTAAATTTGATCCTAGTTTTTTTTTATGAGAGGTTGATAAGATGACATCATTGGGTCCTTTCCAGCCGTATTTTCTATGAACTATACCTACAACTTGTAAAAAATACTCTGTGATAACGTTCAGTGTAGTGCATCCAAAAGCTATGTTCAGGAGCAGAATCACCTCCAAAATCAGTTATGTTCTGAAAATGTTTTACTCTCCTTTTTCTTTTTCTCCCACCAGGACCAGTATGTCTTCCTAAACCAGTGTGTTATGGATATCATTAGATCCCAGAAAGACAAGAAAACCGATCTTATTTACCAAAACGTGACAGCAATGGCAATCTATGAAAACGTCACTCCCGGGCCAGGCTTTGGGAAGGCAAATGGCTACCACGCGTAGTCTGGAAGGACCGCAGTGTCTCCAGGAGGTGTTACTGCGCAGAGGAAAGGGAGAAGTTCTACTTGCATTTTCTGGGATCGTGTGCAGTGTCTCATGTCTGGCTTCTCCAGTTCTGTCCGCACTCGAAGATGTGATCCACAGGAGGAAAAACACAATGCTGGCAGGAGGCGCAGATTGATATTAAAACAAACCAACAAACAAACAAGCAAAACTATTTAAAGTTAACAGAGGAATCTTGCTTTTTCTTGGGAATTTAACAGTGCTGATAGGTGAAATAGCATTTACAGTATGAACAGTGAACTACAATTTAAAAATTAAAATAATAACACAAGCTTTTTATTACAATTTTATATTATTTCATTTACAGATACCAGGCTTGTGGGCTGTTTTAATATATTTAATTATAAGTTTCAGGAACATATTTTATCTACTGTATCTGGTTACTTAGCTAATAGATATGTGCCTCTGTGATTTATTTTTTTTTTTCTATGTTCCTTTTTATTTAAAAGGAGGAGTACAAACAGCTCCTTCATATGGACATTTATACTTGGAAATTGTGCCTTTTCTAGTTGCTACTCTAGAAAAAAAAACAGCAGAGATTCTATTTTTGTACTGAAACTCTTAAGAGAACACAGATTTTTAAATAAGGCTTATGTCAAACTTAACTGTAGTTGCACTGTTGGCAGGACTCTCCAGAAGTTTGGAGGTGAGCTTTGTTTTTGCATTTCACCACAAATATCCCCTGCCTTAACGTTTTGGTGCCTCTGCTAGAGGAAAAGGAGTGTGGTCTGTCACTCACAGCTTTAACTGTAGTAAAAAAAAAAAAACAAAACAAACCAACAAACAAACTGAGCAAGTGAATATGTGAATGTGTGAGCGGGGGTGCATGTGTGTGGGTGCATGAAGGACAGAATAGCTCCTCCCTGTTCCTGGCTGATATTCCTGTTTTTATACAATTTATAATGATTTATTTAAAGGTGCAATATATGATTTACTGAATAATGATCACTCTATTCTAATAGAGTTTTACTCAGGTTGGTGTCTTTTTATCATTGTTGTTGTTTTTCCTCAAATATATAAATCTGTGAAAATGTTGAGCTAAGGTTCCAAGTGTCCAAGCACTCCCAAACAGATTGACTGGCTTTACTGTTTCTACCAAAACAAATTGCACAAAATTCTGCTGTAAAGACCAATTTCTCGGTTGTTTTGGCTGTTCGTAACTGAGACACATCTTACCTGCCTGCATCTCATTGATCTAATGTAATTGTTTTATAATTATTTGCAATGTACTGCTGCTGTTGTTTTAACTGGTCCTTCTCGAAACAGAACAAACAAGCAGAAACCCTCTAGTTGCTGGTTTTACAAGTCAGGGATCAGACTGGATTTATTTTGCTGGTACATAACTGTTAGACTTATGAAGGCATTACCAATGAAGGACTTCTTAAGTAGCTGGGGGGGGGATGTTTTTTGGTCTTTGGATCATTGCACTGGTTGCATTGCAGAGGAATATGAAGTTTGTGAATAATGCTATAGAATAGCTATAAAGTGGTGAAAATCTTATGAAGGTTTAATAACCAGAGTCCCTGGAATTCTGCTGCTTCTTTTTTGTTTTTTTGGGTTTTTTTGTTTGTTTTAGCAGAGTTGTTGGAAAAAGCTACAGATACTAGGAGTATGTGTGGCATTACAGTGAACCTGGCAACCTTGCAGAATCCACTGTCAGCTACAGGAAAATGTAGGAATTCCTGGTGCACACTGTAACTTTACAGATATCCAGAGGAATTTTTTTATAACCTGGTGTGAACTGTGGTGTGCTGTGTGAGCAAAACTGGAGGACAAACCACAGTGTGCTTCAGCTTTTTTTCCTTTTTTTAAATGTAGCAGCCACTGGTGCGTTCTTGAATATATTTTTTTTCTCTTGCTCTGAAATACTTCACAAGAAAAATTAAAAAAAAAAAAACCAAACACATTTAATGATCCTGCTCAGCTCTGGCTAAACTGGCAGTCCACATAGTGGACCCCTCACCCGGCATTCTTCCTAAGCTGCTGACAGGTGACAAATAAAGATAAACCACTTGGACCAAACAGAACCATTCCAAAGGAGCTGGGAGGGAGGAAAGCCTACCCCTTACAGTCACGTTATTTTTTTCTCTCTTAATCTTTTAATTACTGCACATCTGTGCAGAGCACAGAGCCAGTATTCATTATTTTAGGTTTCCCAAGAGCTTGCTGCCTTAGGGCAGTGAATGCTATCTTGCTTCAGAAGGCCCTTGTTTTGTATAGCACAGAAGAGAGGGAGATTGGTGTTCTAGGCTGGATCATGTGTCTGCATTATATCGCAGCAGAACATCAGAAAGCTAACTAGAATGGGATGGGTTTCTGCCTAACCGCTGCCCAGATACTCCTATAGAAAACAGACATCTGTTCCATTGCTTTGATGTTGGAAGCAGGCGGCAAATTCTCACTTGTGGCATCATCTAATGAGCATCCACCCTTAATACAACTGTATGCGTGTGTTTTCCCAAAACTGGCTCCTTGTGAGAAGGGACTGAAGTTTGAAGTAAATGACCTGCTGTGATTCCCAGGTATAGGTGGAAAAAGTTGTCAAGGTTTAAAATATTGCTAACATGAAGTTGGCGATAGTGTCAGTGTGAGTAAGACATGGCAGCTCTGCAGGAGGAAGAGGAGGATTACAGGGAACACCACTACCTTGTGGATCTGTCTTGGTCAGGATGACTTGAATTCCTGCAAATAACTCTTCCCTGCCTTCTGATGTTCTTTGCTACAATTGCTGAGATCTGTCTCTTTGGTCAGTGTTTTCCCTTGTTGTTGCTTCCCTAAAACTATCCTCTTCTCAGGCTGAAAGCTCCACTCTGGCAGTTACATCTCCTGCATTTCTGTTGTACTCTTTCTCCCATCTGGGGCCTGCTTAAGAAGGGAAAAGTTGATGTGTTTCAAATAAGTGACTGTTGAATATCTTGAAATGATGTACAAATTTTATTGTTTTCATATTTGTTGTACAGGAAATTTCAGCACACGTCTATAATGTTTTTAATGGTTTGATTTGTTTCTAAAGATATAAAAATAACAATTAAAAAGCATCATCCTAGAGCACTTTCTGTCTCGTTTCCTTTCTTGAGGTTTTCTTTTCAGTTCCTTTTGAATAAAATCAGTTTGCCAAAATACCCATTTCATTTAGAGGGGCTTTAGAATGATAAGGAAAGTGAGCTCCCATCCTCGAGGGTGGCACTTGAGTTGGATGTGTATTACAGGCACTGGGGCTCCATGTGAGGGCGTTCATCTGCCATTGAGACTTGCCTGGCAGGACCAGGGCCTGATGCTCGTGTGTCCTGGCAGTTGGTGGTTTCTCTCAATGAAGAGCTTGGTACCAGTTTGAGGAATAATACCTTCATCTGAGGTAAGTCAAAATATTTCCGCTTACTGCAATAGCCTTGGGGAGAGGACTAGTGTTTCTAGGACTTATTTACTTCCAGAAAAACAAAAGGGAGGACTCATCTCCTTGAAGGGGATGTTTTGTTGTCAGAGGAAGAGGATAGAAGGGGGTACAGGAATATCTTGTAATGTTACAGCTGGATTTAGGATTACAGATTGCCTGAGTGTAGGTACATATAAAATTATCACAGTTAAGTCCATTTCTCCTAAAATTCTTTGTTTCTGTTCCTGATTGCAGTCTGAGTCACTCCCAGGGAGAATCACATGCCTGGAGGGAGAACCCAGCAGCTCTCCAGTTTCCTCATGGGGTGCTGACATTTATTGTAGGATCTTGTGATCCTCTGTGGTAACCCTGCTGCATTTTCTGAAACAACTGTGTGGTGAGACGGGAAGAGCAAAGAGTGATTGTCTCGTCACCTTCCAGTGGGAGCATGTGCCAGCTACGCAATGGTTATCTGAGCGTTCTTGGTGAGACTTGTGCTGCAGAAGAGAAGCTGTGACGAGGAACCTTCCAGTGCAGGACCTGCAGCAGGTGACCACCACTGCCAGGGGCAATCAGCCTCAAGGAGACTTAAGGAGCAAAATTCCTCATTTTTTTTCCTTAAATCACATAGGTTTGTTTGAAACACTAGAACTTCAGTGAAGCCAACTGTTCTGGCTGTCGTTGGAGTGTTAGTTGGTTCAGGTGGGTAGAGCTGAACCTGCATATCTGGAAATCCTGTTCTGTACCTGGTCTGGCCATTTACTAGTTCTACTGCCTTTGAGACTAAACAGGTGGAGGTCAGAAAGGAGAGGACATCTGTCCTGTCCTTTGCTTGATAAATGGGATGTAGTCAGAAATACTGCTGTCCTCGCGTGCCCTTCCTGGCTGGGTGTTACCAGGCAGCGAATGGAGTTTGGAGATGAACAGATGTGAGTGTTCTTGCAGAAGAGGGTCAGAAATGGGAGCTCAGAAGGGAAAAAAAACCTGAAAAATTTGCACATTCTGCTTTTCTCAAGCAAAACCAAAAAGCCTTTTAGCAATCGGAAAGATGCCAGGTCTTAACAGCTCCTGGGTGATCTGAGTAAAAACTAATTAAAAAATGCAGATGTGTTCACTTTTGTCCAGGGGCAGAATGAGGGGCAAGCAAAGATCAGTAGATCGGAGTAATATCTGTGTTCTTACTCATACCCACCAGAGACATTTCCTTATTTCCTTTTTCCAGTTACTGTGGCACTGCTTTGGGGACTCTCTTTCAGCTCTTCACGTAAGACCTCTTGCTGTTGAAACCTTGTGCTTTAAATGGTTTCATTGTTAGCGCTTTGCAGAAGTGTTTATGGAGTTGGTACCAGACAGTGTCTCTCTAGTGCTGTGCTTCTTTCCATTCTCCATCCTCTCAGGTGGGGCAAACTCTTTGCCCATGCCAGCCTCCTGCCTGTGAGGAAGGAGGGAGGTAAACAAAGCAGAAAACCTTACTTGCAAGGACCAGGAGGAGCTGCTTCCTGCCTGCTTGCTGGCAGAAGGGAGGGAGCTGTTTATACATCTCACAAGGGGAGAAGCTGGGAGCCCCTCTCAGGCTATTAGATGTGAAGAGATTAATGATCCATGTTCTTTTTTGTCCCTGTTACTTAGCAGAAACCCATTTATTCATCCCAGTTGCTTTTCCTGTGTCTGTTTCATTTTAAATTGAGACAGCATCTCCTGGCAGCCAGAGCAAAGCTCGCAGATTAGCTCCTCTCACAAAGAAAAGGTGATCTAGTCTGATCCAAAGCAAGTTACTTGAATTCGTGTTTTACCTCCAACTTTCCAAGTGACCAGGGAAAAGCTGGATTCTTAGGAACCATGTTCTGGATGTAATGCTAGTGTTTCATGGACAACCCTGGTATATTAATAGCACTTACAAGAAGATTGTTGGGGACACAAGGGCTGTGTGCTCAGTGTGTGAGGGACAGGGTCCTCTCCACACATGCCATGTCTCTGTTTCAGTGCAGGGCAGGATGGGCAAGAAGATGTGTATCCTCTGTAAGAGATTTCGGGAGTCATCCGGGTTTTTTATCTGGCAGCTTTCTGATGTGCTTCTGGTGTTGGGAACGTATTATGAAAAGGAAGACAGACTCTGTGATAAAGGCTGATCTAATGTCAGCTCCGATTAAGGTATGTATGTGCCTAAAAGTGATTGCTGTCTCTCCACGAAGGAAATAGATCCTGCTCACTTCTGCTTTAAGCCTCCAGATGGCACATGATACCACTGTTCCTTCCAGGGAAAGCTTTTCCTGCCAGGCTGCTGGGTTTTTCACTTCCTTCCCAGATTCTGATAACCTTTCTCCACCCCATGTGCTGTTGTTTCCCCTTCCCTGTCCCCACACTGTAGGTGCAAAGCCTGTCCCCTCCAGCCGTGCCCAATGTCCCCTCCAGCCCTGGCTGGTGTCAGTGGTGGCCACTGTGCCTGTGTAGGGCTGTTTGCCTTCTCCACAGGGCCCAGGTACCTCATGCTCATCTGTAGTGTTTTACGTCTGCCCTGCTTGGAGGTAAAACAGAACCAATTTTCTGTTCAGTAATTTTACTTTTCAGCTAAGTCTCCCCTAACTAATTGTACTCTGAAATTAACAGCATATTTTTCAGGCAGTATCCGCTTCTAACAGAGATAAGTCCTGATGTTTATAATTAATACCAATGACTGGTACGCAGAGAGGCTCTTGCTTATACTTACTTCTGTAACAATCAAGGTCAGGTAACTGTTATTTGCCCCACTGGAGGGTCGGAAGCAGAAGAGCGTATAGAAGTTTCACCCACGGCAGGGAGTGGACAGGACAAGTAACACAAAACTGATTGATGGGGTATTCCATCCCATCCGCATCGTGCTCAGTATAAAAGCTGAGGGATCAAAAGTTCAGCCCTCTTTCTTCAATGGCTGGTGCCTGAGGAGGACTCTGTCTGTTTGTCTGCTTTTTATCCTGATCTGTGCATTCCTGAATCCAGGTCCTGAGTTCAGCTTCCAGCCCTTGCTGAGTCCAGTCTGGGACTTCCCGAATGCCTATGGTGACACTATCATCATCCTGGGAGCTTGACACTGCTTTTGTATAGGTTGTATATATTTCGTTGTTTCCTTTTTTGATGTTATTATATTTTCATTACTTTATTAGTAGTATTTCATTAAAATAGTGTCATTAAAAAACCCAGAATCATAGAATCGGTGAGGTTGGAAGGGACCTTTAAGATCATCAAGTCCAACCATTAATCTACCCTGACAAAAACCCCTTCTAAACCATGTCCCTAAGTACCACATCTACCCTCTTCTTAAACACCTCCAGGGATGGTGAATCTACCCCCTCCCTGGGCAGCCTGTTCCAATGTTTAATAACCCTTTCAGTGTAAAAATATTTCCTGATATCTAATCTAAACCTGCCCTGACATAACTTGAACCTGTTTCCTCTTGTCCTCTCACTTGTCACCAGGGAGTGACCTCTTAAGTCTCTCTCTCATCCTTCTCTCCCTAAAGGGAGCGGCTGGGGAGCGTGTCTGCCATTCATTTCAGTGGCCACTCCAGCCCAAAACATGACAACACCTGATCAGATGACTTTTTTCAGAAACCCTTAAATTCAGATATAGCCTAACAATGCCAAATAATCCTTTGCTTCCTTGGGAAGTGCTCTTACGCTTGAGTCATGCTGATTTTTCTGGTGGTGGACACAATCCAAGGTGTAAAGGCTCTGGCTCGGACCAGCCTGGAGTTGGTTATTCAGCCTTGTTGTCTGCGTGCTCTTTTCCCAGCTTATCAGTCTGCTCCACAGCTGTTCCCAGCAATAATGGATTTATAGGATTGCTGAACACAGCGCAGATACATCAATAAAGACAGCAAACAACAATGTGCTTGCTCATACTGCTCAATATGAGTAACAGTTAAAAGGCTATTTCAGTTAATGGATCTGTTTATGTGTGTGTGTGTAACACTAACCGTGATTCTTCTATGCTTTTTTTTATATAGGTCCTTAGGGAGGTTTTAAATGCACCTTTTAAAGCATCCGGCAACATCTGCTGAGTTACTTTGGCTTCTTGCATGTCCAGCCTGAAACAGAGCAAGATTTCAATGCAAAGCTCTAGTAACAGATATATGTGTTTTTTACAAGCACAGCTATAAGGGAGAAGGGGGTGTGAGGGAGCTTCAGCAAACGCTCTAAATCTGCTGGGAAATGTAGCTACAACTACCCAGCTGCTTACAAACCCTTCCGCCTTTGAAGAAGGAATAAATCAAAACTAGAAGTAACACTTCACATACAAACTTCCGGTGCTCGTATACCAGCACCAATCCCGCGGAAGATCTGAGCAGGATCTGGCCGGGCTGAGCGGCTGCTGCCCCCAGCCTGAGCGATGCTCCCAGTGCTGGCAGTGACGGGCCAGGTTGGCACGTGCTGGAGGAAAGCCAGGCTCTGGAGGCCATTTGTAGGACAGTTACCAAAATCAGCACCACACTTATGAACAATAAGGATCAATCAAACCTTTAAAATCATTGTAATTTAATAATAAGCCACATCTAAAACTATTGAAGTGTTTTTCCTCTGCATGATGATCTCCTAAAATGTGACTGAGATGCCAGCAAAATAGATTTCATAGTGTTAGCTGCAGCGCAACCATCAATGTTTTCATTTGTCAAGCTCACTGCTGGCATGTTAGTACCAGTCATGTTATTTCCATTAAGACACTTGATGTTGCCACATGGTATTTCGAAAATGAGCTTTTTTAGGGTTTTAGAAAGCATTGCCTTTGAAAAATGCCACCAAAGATTTGAACAGTTCCACGCTACCTGAAAAAAAATATTTCTTAGGAATTTAATTTCTTTTTATTTTTTCCCCATTTGGACATTTTTTAAAAGCAATTTGAACTAAAGGTGAACATTGACTGTTTCGATCAGGATTTAAGACTATATTCCATTTTTGTTTCTCTAAAATGTCTTTTGTAGTCAAGGGGACTGAAATACTGAGAAATCCAAAGAAAGCACTCATTTCAGTCACATGTGGAACATGACCTTATCCCTGCTTCTCGACCCTTGTAAGCACAGCCAGAGCAAACAGCTTGTGCAGGGCCTTGGCAAAGCGAGCTTAAATACTGTATTTTTTGAGCAAAATTGAGCACCCAGTTAGAATAGGGTGGGACAGAGAATAGGGAATCTGAATATATATGGATGTCAATCAGTAATATCCCTTTACACTCTCTGCAGATGGTAACCTGAGCTGTCTAGAACCGAAGATAAATTACACTGGTAGCTCTCCTATATGTAGACTTCGGTATTGAAATAGGTCAGTACATATAAGACATATTTTTTCCGCAGTATTCTCTTATCTGATTTACAGATTTAAATTAGGGCCTTATTCTAAGCAGCTGCAGAAAGTATCTGCTTTTTCCTGGTGTTGTACTGAGACATCCATCGTGTGTATTTAGGTACTCAACTTTCCGTATCACAGACAGACAGCTTTTATTTATTAAAACTTTGTGCCTTTAGCCAAGTTATTCCAATGCAATGTGTGTGACTGGGTGGCCTGAAATTTCACAAGTCAGACTGAGGAAGGCAAACCGTTATTAGCAAACCAGAGCCTTAAGGCGCTCTCAAAGTCACCAGCTTTAAATGATATTAGAAGTACATGGAAGTATTATTCTACAGCATATGGCCAGCTGGCTCCAGATGAAACATGATTGTAGTTGTAATTTATTACATAAAGTGATCAATATGCTGTAAGTGCTTTTACTAGACAGAGCCAGAATCTATGTGAAAATGCAACCAGCACCACAGTCTGCAGAGGCTGCTCTCTCTGCACTCAGGGAAAGCACAACGCTGCAATTTTTCTTGGGACTGGTCTTTCACTTGGCAAATATTTCAACTTTCAAGAACTTTGCTATTTAGATCATTTTGGAAAAGGCAGGGTGGCTCTGGGGTAGTCGAGCTGCCTGCTTTCTGGCCTGGGGACAGAGCTGCTGAGGAGGGAAGGACCATCTCCTGATGAGGGTTTGCAATCAATGACTGACTGGAGGCAGGAGATAAATATAACCCGGAGCTGAGTGAGGCATGAGACAGCAGTGTGATGACCGTGGTCATCCTAAGAAGCAGTACTTACAATTGTCTACCATTTTCTGGACTGATTCTATGATTCTATGATTCTATGATTCTATGATTCTATGACTTGTTAGATACAAAATTTTTAGAAGACGGTTGAAGGCAGTTTTGCAAAATGTGCACAAGTAGTTCCTTTCAGCAAAAGCGTGGGGTGGGAATAAAATCAGAGGGGTTTGTGGGAGATTCAAAGCCTGGACAATGAATGTTGGTGTCTTTAACTAAGACATGCAATCACCTATGAAATACTACAAAAAGGACTGGCAAAAATGAATTGTCATCTTCGCCAGCAGCTGTGAGGCTGAACTGCTTTCCCATGAGCTGGGGGAAGCAGAATGTGTTCTTTGCTGAGGGGCTGGGGAAAACCTGTGTGTTCCGCTGCAGGTGTACGCTGTAAATGTTTGCAGAAGTGAGGCTGCGCTGCCTCTTCTTGTTTCACGCAATGGAGAAGAGAAAAAATAAAGTATTTCCACATAGTTAAATAATTCCATTGCAACTAATGTAACATCTTAATAACCTGGGACTGTACCAGAAACCAGCAGGCAAACAGCAGGGTGAGATCATTGTGGAGTCTCTCATCAGCCTCCACAGGGAAGGCATCATGCTCCAAGCTGACAGTGACCTTTTAACTTTTCTGGCATGTAAGGAAAATTCTTACCTACTAATAGTCAAATTATGATTTCCTAGGATTGAAAGGCAGGAGCTACTAAGCATAACGAAGTGAGCTTCCCCTGATCACCAGGACATCTGCCAGTGCTGTGATCAAATCACGGCTTTCCTTGGCCCACAGTCAGGAGCAAACTGCACATCCTTGATCAAAAACGCAGTCTGCTTGGGTGGAGATGGTTTAATTATTGGTGACAAATCTTCGAAGTGACGGTCTCAGGATGCCTCAGTATTCGCATATGGGGGAATCAATTGACTAATTACAGCAATAAATAACTTCAACAATGAAAGTGAAACATAAGGTGAGGGTTGGACCTGCGCAAAGTCACAGACAGCAGGCGTGAGGGTCGCTAGGCGGGGGGGGACTTGCCAGTGCTAAAGACTGTGGGTGGGGGAGAGACATTTGGGGTAAATAATTCATCTGAGGATGTGCCTGGCTTTTTGATCTGCTTCTTGATATGCAAAAGCAGCTGAGGGGCCAGCCCAAGAAGTCACAGTGGACAGAGCAGCGTTTCACTGCGGTGCTTTGCCAGCCTTGCAAAGGAGCTGGCAGGGCTTTGTCTCCCTGGCATGGGCTGGTCCCCAGGATAAGCCCCAGGCCCTCGGTGCCAAGTGGGGCCACAGCACAGGAAACTAGGAGATACAATAGGGCTGCAACAGATAGGAAAACCCAAAATAAAGCATACAATTAACTGAAATGCCAACTAGTTTTAGGTAACATCACAGCAAAGGTAGAAAGCAAACAGAAAACTTGGGGGTGATTAGGGTCTTGCTACACCTGGGCAAATCCCTCTGCCCTGGAAACTGACAGTTTTAGTTGCAAAGAGGGGTTTGTGAGCAGCCTGAGTGCTCCTGCTGTCTCCTGCTACGCCTTCCTGCTCTGCTGGTAAAGCAACACCAGGCAGGCAGCCTGAATGCGGCTGCAGGCCTGCTGCCTGCTAACGGGTGTGGGGAGGACTCGTTTCAAAGGGCGGATGTCGCGGCACCCAGATGGATTCCCCTTTGGCAGCAGATGAAAGCTGTGCGGTTTCAGAACAAAGAGCTCAATTTTTGCATGTAGGAAATTAAGAGATCAGCTGTGTAATGTTATGCAAGCTGGAGGGGAAGCCTTAAAAGTTAAAAAAAGCACATTATACTTGGTGCATTCACCGGTGATGCTGACTGAGGCATTCTGGGCTAACTGAAGTTGCAATGGAGTGCAGGTGAGGGAGCTGTGCCAGCAGAGCAGCGGTGACAACAGATTTATACCTCTTCTACAGCTCATGACTGTTAACTAAAAGGAGGAGAAAGCATGGGGTTTTTTTAACAGAAATGTATTTGTGGCAGTTTGGAAATGGGAGCTGGAGAAAAAATGCAAGCAATGGTGTCTGGTACATAAATTACAGCCGCCAGTAATGTCTTACTTTTCCTCAGTTTGGCCATGCCCATGGACTTGCATGCTGGGGAGCTGACTCGGAAGGACCAGATCGGCATCAAAGGTTTTCTTCTACGGAAGGCTTCATGGCTTCTATGCATGATCCTGTAAAGCACATGTGTGAATTAAAGCAAGACTCCTGTGGCATTGGCAGTTGAGAACAGCTTTTAAGATACTGGCTCACAAAAAAAGCTACTGTGCTGTCTGTAGTACCTTACTCCAGGGACTTATACATAAGAGTGCCCTGAAAACAGTGGACTAAACACAGAGGTGGTAATACTGTGGGAGCAAAGATGTATGTGCCACCCTGAAGGTATGTACCTTGAGGCACAGAGACTGGGAGAAACCCAAGTGCAGTGGAGAGAGCGAATCACACAGGAAAATTGTCCATGTTGCCCATAGAAACATGGACAGAAAATCTCAAGAATGAACAGTGGAGAGAGAATCTTAAAGGTAACCAGAGAGAAAAGAACAAGTACAAGGCTTGTAGTTTGATAAATAACAATATGCACTGGGCTGACCTTGGCCAGCTGGAGACCCCCACCTGTCCCAATAGGATGGGGAGACAATGAGATAAAAAAGCTCACAGGATGACATAAAGACAGGGAGTCTGCCTACCATTTACTGTCATGGGCAAAATGGACTCAGCTTGGGGAAAATGAATGTATAGCCAATTAAAATAGGTTTGGATAGCGAGAAACAAAGACAAATTAAAACACCTTCCCCTCCCTTTTCCTCAGGTTCATCTTTGCTCCTTCGTTCCCAGCTCCTCTGCCCGGGGAGGCGCCGGGCGATGGTGAGTGGGGCTGCAGCCGCCATAACAGTCCCTCTCCGCCCTCCCGCCTCTTCACACCTTCCCGGGCGGCCCTGGGGATCCCTGCTCCAGCAGCCCGAGCTTCCTCCAGCCTGGCTGCCAGCAGGGCTGTTCCTCAGAGTTTTCCCCTCACTCTGGGCTGCCTGCGTGGCGTTGAGCTCTCTCAGGGGAAGGTTTTCCCAGAGGCGCTGACAGGCTGGGTGGGGCCACTGAGGAGCTGGCTGGGACCGGCTGGAACTGGCTGCATCTCCTCACAGCGGCTGCCCTGCACCTGGGCACTCACCTGGCATGGGACCTCCTCCTCGCCACCGCGCTGCCATTAGGCCTGGGGTCCTCATCCGACCTGGCCGCCACGTCCAACCCACCCGGCTCCCTCCACCGCGTGGGACGGGACAATGGCCCTGCAGCTGTCACCCAGCCCTTGTGTCACCTGATGGGTAGGTCTCCCTTCTTCAGACTTTTCCCTCCAAATAGAAATGAAGCAAAAACATTGCTGAGAGAAAAAGGGAGTCCCATGCCAGGCGAGAGCGCCCTCAGGGCCTGACGGGGCTGGCGTTGCCCTGGGGCGGGCAGGAGGGGACGCTGAGGCAGCTCATCGTGGCTCCTCACCACTCTGGGGGCTGAGAAGTGGGTTCGGACCTCATATCGGGGTTTCTGGAGCACGTGTTGGTGGCTGCACCAAGCTTTTTGGGCATACACCAGGCTCTCCCCATCCCACAGCACCTGGTGGAGGGGCAGGAGGGTCATTAGGGAGCCCCCAGGGAGGCTGACATTTCCACACGTCGGCCTACGCCTTCCCAAGGTCTGAACCAAACTGGTCAGTGAAAATGCAGGATTTTGGTTTCTCTGGCAGAAGCTGGCAATGCACAGAGCCAGGCTCGACTGCAGGCTCACACCCTTGAGAGCTGCTGGCAATGAAGGGCTTGAGCTGATTAATTTACTGATTGATCCTTGTGCAAGTGGAAGGGGAAAGGGGGCAAGGGTGGAGGGATTCATGAATAATGAAACACTGAGACAGAGCAACATACATAATGCATGATAAATTAGTCCAAGCGCAGCAGAGGAAGCATGGGTAAAGTTTGTTTCAACAAGCATAAAATAGGATGTGACAAGGTATTTATGCCAGAACAGCTGTTTTGCTAAAATTTTTCATTTATTTATACAGTTTTCCTCCCCCTCACAGTTAGGGGTTCTGCCTAGGGTGGGACAGAAATCGGCAACTGAGCTGAAAAATAAATCTGGTTCCTGCTGGGTCCCCAGTCCAGCACACTCCATGCCTGGGAGATCTCCCTCTTTGCTTAGTCCTAGATTTTCTTATTTGATAATCTGATGTAAGATGTCCCATGCTGAGAGTCGGCCCAGTCGTTTGGGCTGCAGTTTGATGGCAGTTAAGGCAGGTATAGTAATGCTCGTAATTCCATGGAAACTGAGAGGCCCATGTTGACTCACTCTAGCCTTGTCTGATCCCAGTTTCCCCAAATGTCTTCTTCCTTCCAAACTGTATTTGCTGTTACAACATAAATTATTTATATTTTAAGATGTTACATTCATTACAGATGGTAATGAGGCTGCCAACCAGAGGGCATCGGCTCTATGCTGCAGTGTCACACTGATTTAAAGGGGGGGTGTGTGCACAAATAAAAGCCAGTCACTTCTTTTTTTTTTTAAGCAAGCCTGGCAGGTCTGTTTGAATTCAGTTTTTCTGTAAATAACACTAAAAGACCTGCATTAATAGACTTGCAAAGCTGCTTCGTCTGAATCAACGTGAGTTCTTAGCAACATGGCTTTTTTTCCTTACTGTGAATCGCTTAAGGTCTCCTTTCTTGTGTTAATGGATAAGCTAGGTATTTGTCATGATAGATCACAGTACAACATACACAGGTGTTTATTACAGATAGCTGGTACAGCTAATCTGACGCAGAAAAACACCAGCTTTGACAGAGCTGGCTTCATCCCTTTTGCTCATCATGGGCTGCATGTGGAGTAGCATGTGTGAAGCCACCAGGAGCTGAGCACTGAGCCTTTCCCACCATTCCTGGCACCCTTCACACGAGGGCTTACTGAAACACCAGTTTTTTGATCTTGTCTCTTCTTCCAAGCTCTGCCCGATCCAAAGCAGCCTTCTCCCTTAAAGTAAGGACCACTGGATGTCATGCCTGCTGACCTGCCTGCTCCAAGAGAGGGTATCTTACTTTTCATAGGTGCAAACAATATACAGGGGAATAATTTTCTGTTATTGCAGAATCTCTCTGAAGGCTCTATTTTTCTCCTCTAGGACTGATGTATGCTTTCTGGAGTGTATTGTAGTTCCTTGGCTAGGATTGCACTTGGACTTCTCTGTGTTTCTGGAGGTGACACAACAGTACCCTTGAACAGGGACTGCTTAGACATGAGGTAAGGGAAAAAGTAGTCTGAGTTTTTCTGATTGTTTTACTATTTTTTCCTATATACGCGCTCTTTCGTCATTGCTTGCTAGACAAGGTAAAACTATGGAAAGTGACACTATCCCGCTGTCACTTGTGTGCAAAGTAGGTGTAAAGGATTGAGTATAAAACAGCTGTGCTCCCCAAGTCAGTATGTTCGCTTTAAATATTGATGTTACCGATATATTGAAAAAATCTATATAAAAAAAATCTCTATATTAAAAGAAACTGTGCTAATACTGAGTCCATAAACTATGCAAAACCAGAAGGCGGCTGAGACTGCACAACCTTGTCGCTGAGGACACACTGATGCAGCTGCATATTCAGGTGCTGGAAGGGATGGGGAAGAGGGAAGCAGCTTTTGATCTTGTGTTACAGAGAAGCCCAATGCACTTTTAACAGCCTTAGCCACAACTACAAAGATAAGCTTCAGTTCCTTGAACTGTCACAGGCTTCCTGCACGCTGCTGGGCTCTCCCAGTAGTAAGAAAGTAATGTAACTTTCCCAGAAGTAATGCCCTACTTCACAAAGCCATCCTAAGGATAAATGCACTAAAGAGAGCAAAAATGTGCTATGGCCAGGCAAAGTACAAGCGTGCTAGGGAAACTCCTCAGTGAGCAGGTTCAGCAGGTGAGCAGAGATCTTCTTTTTTCTTTTCTTTTATTTTTTTTTTAATAGGGTTTTTCCCCTTCAGCTGTTGCAATGACTCACTGATTTGCATGGCTGCTCATAGAATCATAGAATCATAGAATCATAGGGTTGGAAGGGACCTCGAAAGATCATCTAGTCCAACCCCCCTGCCAGAGCAGGGTCACCTAGAGCACATCACCCAGGAACGCGTCCAGGTGGGTTTTGAATGTCTCCAGTGAAGGAGACTCCACAACCTCTCTGGGCAGCCTGTTCCAGTGCTCTGTCACTCTCACAGTAAAAAAATTCTTCCTGATATCCCTCTTGAATCTCCTATGCTCCAATTTACATCCATTACTCCTTGTCCTATCACTGGTCATCACTGAAAACAACTTCTCTCCATCTTCCTGACACTCCCCCTTTAGGTATTTGAAGACATTGATGAGGTCACCCCTCAGTCTCCTTTTCTCCAGACTAAAGAGACCCAGCTCCCTCAGCCTTTCCTCATAAGGGAGATGTTCCACTCCCTTAATCATCTTTGTGGCTCTGCGCTGGACTCTCTCAAGCAGTTCCCTGTCCTTCTTGAACTGAGGGGCCCAGAACTGGACACAATACTCCAGATGTGGCCTCACCAATGCAGAATAGAGGGGGAGGAGAACCTCTCTTGACTCATGTTGTAGTTTCTGAAAAACTTTGAGCACACAGTTGTGATGATGAAATTCTGTCAGCTGTTTCTAATTCAGTTAGGTTTTTTTTCTTTCTTTCCCTCTCCTCCTAGTGCCTTGATCTAGATGGGCCTTACCACTTTAAAAGTAAAGTGGGACACAAGGATATGAGAGAGAAAAGTAAAATTTCTGAATTCCCTGCCCTGTTCCAAATTAATTAGAGCCAAAACCACCTCAAATATGAGTAGAAAGCATCTTAGAAAATGCTCTCCGTTACTGCATTTAAACACTGAAACTAAAGTTTATGATGAATGATAAACCAAATCCTGCATTAGCAGCTCTCTGTGCAGTTTGACCACACTCCAAATACACAGGCGGAGAAGATGTACGTATTTATTGTATTTCTAGTGCAATGTGCATAACCTGCAGAATAAAACAACCCTCGAATGCTTGCTAGTGGGATGGGATACCAGCACAGCTGCCTGTCCCACTGAGTTTTCTTTTATCAGCTGTGTGAAAATTAAGAAGTTCCTGGAGGCAGGCTGCTGTTGTAACCTGCTTGTTGTCCCCCTCTCTCATGTGCCACTGCTGTGGGCCCTGGCCTGCTGCTGGCTTTGTGCTCTCCTACTCCCAAAGGTGTGGGGGCTCCTTACTTGCTTGTCATGTTTCCCTTAGTTTCCATAAGGCAGTTGCTTCCAGTAAGTGTATGTCCTGCTCCTCTTTGCAGACAATACACTGTTTTCCAAAGCTACTACTCGACAAGCCTCTTTCTTCAGCAGCAAGACTCCCCCCTTTGAGGGAGCACCCAGCACCTTCAGGGTGGCTTGTGCTCCCTGCCCACCACTGCCACTGAAATGGCAATATGGCAGCGTACAGTGGCTTCACGTGAAACCCCACGTTTTCCGAAGAGAGCAGAAGATCCCCAGCTGGAAGAAAAGCCTGCATGAATTGGTGTGGGTCTATGCCAATTTACATTAAAGGAAAATCCAGATCATAAATGCCTCCACATGTAGCTTTCCAAAATCAGAGTACGAAGTGCAGGCTGATGAATTCAGTTAGGCTGTGCCTCTGTGCTGCCTGATTTTAGTATACTGTAGCTTTTTAGGAGCTTCTTTTCTGGCTACCCCAGCGTAACACGGCATTCAGAGCCCTGGGGCTAACGTCTTTGCTTGTGGTCCCCCAAAGGGCTGTAGTATCAGCATGTAAAGAGAGCAGAGGTAGCACTGTCTCACATAAATAATCGAAAATACATCCATGTCAAAGCAGGAGATTAACGGCTATGGCACATGAAAGGAAAATGCAGTTATTGCTATTGACAGTCTTGGTGACCCTTTTCTAATATAACTCATTTTTCCTCACCATTTGCTTTTTCATTAAGAAGCACCTCCCATTTCAGGATGCAGTGTAGCTTTTTGCGAAGTCTTAACTTTTCAAGGTGTTGTTTACACAGCAGACAACTTTGTCCTCTAATACATGTAAGTGAGGGTATGTAATGTTGCTGGTGAAGACTGGATGATACTTGCTTTTTGCTTTTGTCAGGAGACTGAAATAAATGTTGCTGGAAACGTGGGCCTTGGCCTGGACTGCCCTCAGATCGGGTGACGAATCAGCTTTACAGATGAAGCACCTTGGTGCAAAACTTCTGTGGAAACAAACCCAGATAGTTTTTACCTCAGAGAAGTTAGGAGAGGTAAATGCCAGCAAGGGAGAAAACCAGCATGCAGAGACCACTGTGCTTTTTCTCTATTAGGGTTTCATACCAAAATGGGTCATCTACCATTAAAATACACATTTTCAGGCTAGTGTCATATAGGCCTTGTCTTCCTCCTAGTGTTAATTTAGAAGTAAAGACCTCCTAAGGCCTTTCCTGACCTGTTAACATGCGTAACTGCCTTGTCATCTTTAGGATTTACTGTAGGTTAGCTAATACATACTAAGATTGACTTTTTTTGTTTTTCCTAGTAAAGGCAAGACCTAAGGTTCCCTGGATGCCCCTAAATGTCAGCCAGCTCCAACTGCCACCTCTGTCAAGTTTGATTGCACACTGGGATATTTTGCTGCTGCTGTAGGACTGGCAGGGTGAAATCAAGGGCTCTTCCAAATGGCAATGAAGTCTAGGACAAACACGTGGGTCTAAGGACAGGATGCCGTCATGCCGCCACAGCCACAGGTCCAGCTCTGGAAGATAAAATGAGGTAAGATTTCAGTGATCTCCACACTGCCCACCACAAACAACATCTCTGTCCTCCAGTGAATGCTAGGTGTTTTGAGCAGCAATTCCCACTACCCCATACAAAGCTAGGTTTGATGTGGTACCCTCACCAGCAGCACGAATTCAAGGCTGCGGATGTCGCTGTATTGCTTCCCAGCACATGAGGCACCTGCTTGACTGATTTCTTTACCCTTGTCTGTGTTCAGAATAGCTATGCATCTATTTTAGCCAGGCAAGTCAAGTGCAAGTTGTTTTTCGTGCAGGATGACTGTGTACAACAGCAAAGGCAGGGGGAAGCTGGATTTTTGGAGAGCACACCCTTAGTGTGGGGCAAAATGCTCACCCGCACTCTGATGCTGATTTTCTTCTTTATTGGCTGCTCCTGAGTCTGCAGCCGGAGGAATGGTCTCCTGTGGAACGGCAGCTTTAGACAATTTTATTGGCTGATGAATCTGATCTTGCTTGGCCACCTTCCAGAAACACTGACTTGCCCGAGATGAGAGTGAGAGGAAGGTTGCTCTGCCTGAGGCTGTAAAGCAATTGTTTTGAGACCAACATAACACCCATGCCTTGCTGCACGGTAAGTATATAAAGATAGGTCCGTATACACACATATATAGGCGTAAAGTGCTTTATAATATAATTGCTGACACAATTAAATGTGCAGCTTCTGTGGACTGCGTCTCGTTTGCTGCTTAATTATGTGAAAATGTACTTGGTAAATTGCTTGCTGTCACAAAATGCTCTATTAACTGTTGCAATGATCTAAGTTGAAGCACTGCGTTTGTCTCCTCCTCTGATTATTTCCTGTGCTGCAAGACATTGATTTATGCTTTTTGCCATGAGAGAACAAAATACAGCTGCAAGATGTTGATCTTAAAACGTTTTCTTCAGCTTTATTCTTTTGCTGGTGGAAACTCAAAATGCCAGAGCTGCTTGCTAATATTTGCTCAAGTCTTCTAAAAACTGCTGATTAATCTTGCCCTTTCTTTTATAAGGGTAACTTCTGTGAAGTTTGATGCTATGGATTGGTGTGCAAGTTGTGCTTTGCAACAGAACAAAAATAGGGCAGAGCTAGGGAAGAGAACATTTTTAACGTAGACCCCAAAGTGTGTGGTGCTCGAAGTGGCAGGATACTGCATTGCACCTACATCAGTTGCAAACAGCTCCCCAGATGAACATTTCTGGAAGAGCCTCCAAAACTATTGCTACCTAAGGAATTGATGGGTGACCCACAGCACTAGCACAGATGGAAGCATGCAGCATTTTAGACTGCAGCAGCTCTATAATATTTAAAGATGCAGCTAATCCTGAGAGCACAGCCTACCTGCTGCTTCAAAAGTGATACCAAATTTTTAAAGCTTCACTCTAACAGCTTGCAGTGCCCCTAATAGCCAGAGTGGAGTTGGAAACTGTGACTTCTTGACAGCTTTGGGAAACAAGCTTTTATCACTGTACTTGTTCAAAATGCCTCTCTCTAATGTTTCGTCGTTCTTTGTTAGGAGAGCTGGGGAGGCAGTGTTTTCTGCAAACAGAGCTCCGCTGAGCATAGTGCAGGGACAATATAGCATCCTCAGGGCTAAGACAAAGTATTAAATGAAAGATAAGTAAAGCTATATACAGTCCCCAAACACTTCCTGAGCTAGAACGTTCCATACTCTTGGGCTGTGCTTGGCACACCTGTGTTGATGGCAGCGATGCTTTTCTTCATTCTTCTTCCTGAGGGCCAAGGGAGAACCTAAGCAGCTTCATGATTTGCTGTGGCTGGAATAGCTTTGCAGTACCATATTGGCCTGGGATGCAATGGATTCCTTAAGAAGCCAGAAATAGATGGCATGGTGCTGGCTATAGCCTCTTAAAATCACCTGCACGCAGCTGCCTTTACAAGCTGTGTTGTTGTTATGTTTTGAGAACTATGGGAAGAGGTTGGAGAAGGTGGGCCAAGTTTTACAGGTGGAGGAGAGACATGTGCATTGATTTGCAGCTGCAATAGTTAGGAAGAGTTTCTCCATTATGTCCCAGTGGGGAGGAGGGGAGGCCTCACTTGGTGCAATTCCTAGCTGTATTTCAGCTGGAGGAGGAAATAACCTTGTTGAACTGGTTCCCATGACAGTGGAATGGCAGTATACCAAGTCATGTAGCTCTGTTATCAGCTGTGGTTATGAGAGTGAAATAGGACCTTATCTTAATGAGAAATGATGTGGCAAATGTGTTTTAGCATGACTTTGGTGTAATTGTGCCAGGTAGCATTGACAAACTTTGGTGCTGTGTCTTCTAAACATTTTGTTGGTCCTGTAAATAGTCTAAACTACTTCTTTGCTTGCTCCTGTGTTTCTGCACTGCTCCTGTTCCTGTTCTTGCTGGCTGAGGCTTCTAAGGGAGCCACAGGAAATTGACATTCATGCTCAATGGGTTTCAAACACCCTTTCTAGAAATCACAGGCACTGCCATTATATGGAAGGTGAGGCAGTATCTCCAGAACCTAATTACCTAGTTTTATAGATATGTTTGTGATTTCCTGGGATTTTGTTGTGGAATTTCAATTAGGGCTTCTTTCAGGTTAAGATTTAATACATGTGGAGAACATAGGATTGACATACCAGCTCAGTACCTGTTCACCCTCCTGGAAAAGTGTTTTGTGTTAATGTCAGACATGAATCTGTGACTGTTGTGGCTGTAATAGTAAACAAGAAGGAAAAAAGGAGCAAACTGTGTATGATGAGTATGATGTAAGATGTGAATTCTAGTTTTAGGTTTAAATGAGAAGCATTTGAAAGCAACGCATGGTAGAAATGGAGCTTTACCACTATGCATGATGAAATTTGTGGAGAGGAATGCATGGTCCTCTTAATTCTCCAAAGGGCTTTTTGAAACCCCATTACTGCTATGCTGCTGGTGTATTTCTGCGAGACAGCAATTGTTGCAAAGCTAAATACAGGCTGTTCATTTATTTTTTGAGCATTTGCAATCACTCTAGGTGCCACAAGAGTTAAAATGCTGATGACTCCTGTCACTGTCAAGCCATAGGTAGAGGTGGTCTCACTTTGGACACCTGTGGAACAGATACCCAAGGAACGTTCTTTGTGCCTGGGCTGTGCTCGTGGCCTCTGTGAGCCATCTCTGGGACGAGAGGGTGGCTCAGGACCCTATGGCAGATCAGGGAAGGAGGACAGGTCACATCGGATGCGTTGCCCTTTCCTGGCCTGCCTCACAGCTCATAGGAGTGCAAAGGCCACCACTGCCGCCGGCCTCAAAACAGCATGGCAGATTTTTGCTGTTCTGATGTCAGTTGTCTGGTGTGGTGCTCTGCACCTCAGTTGCCTCCCTCAGCCTTGTAAACATGCCAGGATGGTGATCTCTCCTTTCTCTTGGAGTAGATAAAAGATAAGGGCATTTCTAGCCCTTTTGCCTTTAGGGGGAAAAATGGAGAAAAGTGGAAAAATCTCAGAAGAGGAGGCAACTAAAAATATCATAAAGCTTGTGATCTTCGTAAATGGTTATATTTGGCAATTCTGTAGAAATGGATCTGAGAGAAAACTATGATTCTCAGACTTTAAAAAAAATCATTTCTTTGGAAATGCTTTGTTTTTAAATTAAGATAGGAGTGAAGAAAGTGGAAGTACATTGATTTGTATTTTGACAGTTTAAAATAGCTTTTGTGCAATGCTTTTACAATATGTTAGTTTCGAATGTAGACTTGCAAATTACAGTAGTATTTTAAAGCACTTGAAATTCAGAATGACACGTAAACTGACTGCAGTGATTTTATTTTTATCTTGATTGGTTTAGTGTTAGTTTGGATGTGAATTTGTATTTCTGTATATGTATATAAACATAATCCTGTTAACATGTATGTAGGTAGGAAGCTGGTAGGCAATGTGCTTACATATATATCAGCATATTATTGAGCCATAATATGAAATATTTACCAATATCCATTTGTAAACCTGAAGTGCTATGAATTCTTGCTAGGAGTAATAAGGCAAGAACCTGTTTATGCTCTGTGATACAAATAGCCAGATCAACAGTGAGCTAATGAAAACTGGAAAAGTCTTTTAATTACAGCCCAACAAACAGTGCATTCATTTTTCATTGTTAATAAATGGCCCATATGGCATCCTTTGATCACATGGTCTGCAGCTTCTGCAACAGTAAGGCACTTATTTTCAGGGAATACAGAACATAATAATTAATCTGGGCTTTCTGACCAAAACATTGTCTTGAGTAAGAAAATAGACACCACTAGGAGAAGGTACCGTAGGTAGCTCAGAGTTTTCCAGTCCGAAGGCTTAGTGCATGTTGCATGCATCTCAGCAGCAGGGCCAGCAACTTCCTCACATTCCAAATCAAACTGGGTAAAACCAGGAAGGGTTTTTCCCCACCAGAAAATTTCATTCTTTCGCAGAATGTGTGAGGATGGTTTTTTCATGGTGCACAACCCAGACTCTAGGATGCCTGGCATGAAGGGACAGGTAAAAACTAACCGGAGAAGGGGGCTTTATTTAGAAAGCAAAGCAAAGCAATATTAGAATATCTTTGTGTGTGAGAAATATGTATCACAAAAACCAGCCCCAACCCCTTTCCCCACACACCTCGGAATAAAGACAAACCATTTGCTTTTAATCACAGTATTTATCATACCTTTTAGAAACAAAACTGAAATCCACAGCTAGGACACCAGCTGGAGACATTCAGGAATATCTCCATGGAAATACCATCTCAGACAGCAAAGCTTGCTGGAGTTTGCTTATCATTATCTTCAGAGCATTGCTGCTGGGGAGAAAACAGGAGCTAGGCGACAACTAGCCTCCCTGTTTTCTACACCCACTGTCACAACAGATGGATGGGTGACAGGATCTCTCCAGAGCAGATGGTGTCCTCCCTTATGATGTAGCTGTTGTAGCCACTCTGATCTGAGTGGGCAGACAGTGTTTGGGACCTTTCCGGGGTGTTTCTACCAGAAGATGACACTGATTATACATGACTCATATCCTTAATGTAATCTTATGTGTTTACAAAGCACACATGTATGTACGCTTCTGTTTCCCTGAACAAAAGAGATTTCCTCCTTAACAGTTTTCACGTGATCTTTCCAGGGGTGAGGAGATGCAGGAAGGAAGCAGGGAGAAGGAGAGGGGGAGGGGAAGCCTATTGGTCCCGCTTTGGGAAAGCTTCATCAATAAGATAGCAACTGAAGAAACCCACTACCGCTCATAATCTGCTCTAAAACTGTCAGCCTCCCCAGAGTAGGATGAACTTCTGATCTGACAGTAGCAAATGACCAAACTGCACAGACTCACCCATTGCTCCGCATAATGTTGATGACACAAAGCTGGGAGGGGTGGCTGACACCCCGGAAGGCTGTGCTGCCATCCAGAGAGACCTGGACAGGCTGGAGAGCTGGGTGGAGAGGAACCTTATGAAATTCAATAAGGGCAAGTGTAGGGTGCTGCCCCTGGGGAGGAATAAACCCCTGCACCAGTACAGGTTGGGAGCTGACCTGCTGGAGAGCAGCTCTGAGGAAAGGGACCTGGGAGTCCTGGTGGACAACAGGATGGCCATGAGCCAGCAATGTGCCCTCGTGGCCAAGAAGGCCAATGGCATCCTGGGGTGCATCAAGAAGAGTGTGGCCAGCAGGTCGAGGGAGGTCATCCTCCCCCTCTGCTCTGCCTTGGTGAGGCCCCACCTGGAGTACTGTGTCCAGTTCTGGGCTCCCCAGCTCAAGAGGGACAAGGAATTGCTGGAGAGGGTGCAGCATAGGGCTACAAAGATGATTAGGGGACTGGAACACCTCTCCTATGAAGATAGACTAAGGGAATTAGGTCTCTTTAGCCTGGAAAAGAGGCGTCTGAGGGGGGACCTTATCAACACTTATAAATACTTGAAGGGTGGGTGTCAGGAGGATGGGGCCAGGCTCTTTTCGGTGGTGCCCAGTGATAGGACAAGGGGTAATGGGCACAAACTTGAGCATAGGAAGTTCCACCTAAACATGAGGAGGAACTTCTTTACCTTGAGGGTGGCAGAGCACCCTCAAGCTGCCCAGGGAGGTGGTGGAGTCTCCGTCTCTGGAGACATTCAAAACCCGCCTGGACGCGTTCCTGTGTAACCTGCTCTAAGGTGGCCCTGCTCTGGCAGGGGGGTTGGACTAGATGATCTCCAGAGGTCCCTTCCAACCCTATGATTCTATGATAAGCACAGATTTATGTCCCCTTAACCTTTTGCAAATGGTGGGTACAACGTGATAGCTTAAAACCCAAGGCAGATGGTGTATTTCCGTACCATGCATCATTCTGTATGTGTGATGAAACGTGGCTGGCTAAGTGTGTCCAGATGGGCATTGCTCCTTTGATGAAGAAATCATTCAAATGTGGGAATTTGTGGGAATCTACGCTAACCTCTCACATGGAGTACAAGGCACAAAGTTGAATAAATCATTCTCCACATAAGTAACTAAAGTGGTAGGAAAAAAAACTTTTAAAGATTGTGTAGTCATTTAAGTTACTGCTTCATGGAACTCAAATATAAGGCTCTTAAAACATTGTGAAAGCAAGGAGTGTTTTGAACTTTCAGTCAATATTCTAGTGCTAATAAATAAAATGCTTCCCCAGTATACCTGATTTCTCCTTTCAGCTGACTTTTTAGGAAGGAATTTTGAGGAAAATATTCTATCTAATGCTACATGCCTATAATTTTCAGGCTAGCCTACAGAAGGATTATGTACTTGTAATTTTGGTTTCCCTTTAGGGAGTTCTGCAATGTTTCGTAAATCCAGATGATCGGTACAGGTTTCAGGGAATTTGTAATTTGCCATGTGCAATATATGCTGGTCATGACCTCTGTTGTTAGAGGAGATGGCAGCTAACGAAAATTATTTCTGACAGACTGTTTTGGACTGTGTGGAACAGTGTGTTCAACAAGACCAAGTGCAAGGTCCTCCATCTGGGTCAGGGCAATCCCAAGCACCGATATAGGCTGGGCAGTGACTGGCTTGAGAGCAGCCCTGAAGAAAAGGACTTGGGGGTGCTGGTGGAGGAGAGGTTCAACATGAGCCATCAGTGTGCACTTGCAGCCCAGAAAGCCAATCGTATCCTCGGCTGCATTAAGAGGAGTGTGGCCAGCAGGTCGAGGGAGGTAATCCTCCCCCTCTACTCTGCTTTCATGAGACCCCACCTGGAGTACTGTGTCCAGTTCTGGAGCCCCTACTACAAGAAAGATATGAACGTGCTGGAATGTGTCCAGAGGAGGGGCCATGAGGATGATCAGAGGGCTGGAGCACCTCTTCTACGAAGACAGACTGAGAGAGTTGGGGTTGTTCAGTCTGGAGAAATGAAGGCTCCGAGGAGACTTTATTGTGGCCTACCATTATCTTAAGGGGGCCTACAAGAAAGCTGGTGAGGGACTTTTTAGGATGTCAGGTAATGGTAGGACTAGGGGGAATGGATTAAAACTAGAGATGGGTCATTTCAGAATGGACATGAGGAAGAAGTTCTTCACCATGAGGGTGGTGAGACACTGGAACAGGTTACCCAGAGAGGTGGTGGAAGCCCCATACCTTTAAGTTTTTAAGGCCAGGCTGGATGGGGCTCTGAGCAACCTGATCTGGTGAGATGTGTCCCTGCCCATGGCAGGGGGCTTGGAACTAGATGATCTTTAAGGTCCTTTCCAACCTTGACAATTCTATGATTCTGTGAATGATCTGTCATCTCCTCAGGTTGTTGTAAATTGCTGTAGCTCAAGATCGGGGTGAAATATTTCAAGTTGACAAAAGTAGCCTTAAAGCCAATGACTTTCTAACTTTTAAAAGTGGTTTAGATATAGGCTTATGCTGTTGAATCCTGTAATCACCTTTGAAATGTTTTTCTAGTCCATCTTCCTTGAATTAATAGAAAGTTCTTTATTTACCAGAAGTAAAAAGTGCCAAACTTTGGCCACAAAGCATCGCTGATCATGAAGTGTTATCTGTGAGAAGTAAAATTTGAATTTGCTGAACTGATGAGATTGTCAGGGACAGTAATGGGTAAATGACTCAACCTTTGTAATATAAATGATTATGTTTGAAACTAAGCAGGGGGGGAAAAATGCACTTATCTCAAGAAAGGAACAGTGAGCACTTGAATTATTTTTCCTTCTTCATCAATCCATGCCAGAAATAGGAATTTCCTCAAGCAGTTCTATCACAGCAGATTAGGTTTTTATATTAAATGTTCCTGCCTGGGCTGCAAACCAAACCTCATTCCTCTTGCCCTTATTTAATACAGTGGACATCAAAGTTCAATATAAAAAAGGAAACATTTAGTCAGCTTCTTACCCCGCTGTTGTGGTACAAGGCTCTGTCTGGGTGGAAGGTCAAAGATATGCTACATGAAAACATGACTGATTTGTTTTCAAGTTTATGTCATATGTTTGCTCCAATATATGGGCATCACACTTTTCACCAGAGTATCACAGAAATGCTGTGAAGACCCTGTATGGGTGGTGATTTCTGCATGAGAGTGAATGTAACAAACTTGACCCAGTCAAGTTTGTGATATATATAGACACCCACTGCAGCAACTTGCACCAACGCAAGCTCTGAGTCGCAGGTAAGCCACGTGGCCGTGTCTCAGCAGTTAGTCCCTACTTCATACTGCAGGTAAGCTGCACTGGCTTCTAGGAGGTTATTGCATCTGCGTCAGGCATTTGCATTGGTGCAACAGCTGCATTTCAGACTTTCCCCGAATGCCACAGAAAGGTGCCAGCTGGTCCCAGGAAAAGTCTTGTCTGCATAAAGTTTTGAGAATAGATGGTTAGATTTCTGAAAAATAAAATGAAAAGGGAAGTAACACTGAGTAATCTGGGAGATATCTTTCTATCAAGGCTTTGTTAATGATTTTTTCCTACTGTGGTTATTTGTGTACGTTTCCTGAGCCCAGCAGAGCTATTTTACTTGCTCTGGTTTTATATCGTAATATTCCAAAGTATAGAGCTGTCACTCATGCTTGCCAGGGATGAAATGTTGATGTGATCTAATTTTACTATAGGCAAGGTGGCTTAATTAACACTTAGGGTTTGTCTTTAGTAGGCGAGTTTAGGATATGCAATTTTGTTTTGTAGTAACTTCCAATTTTTCTTTTACACCTTTCCTTTTCCACTGTAGCAGCAGAAAAAGAGCTCGTGCTCTTTAGCTGTCATATGACCATGCAGCTCCACAGAGGGACAGGGAAGGCTCTGTTCAAGAAAAGCTGGTGTATTTGGGGCAGGTCTCAGCAAACTAACTGGGAGCCTGTTTTTCTAAAGACTGATTTGTGCCAACAGGGAGATCCTCATACAGTGTGAAGCAGCGCTGCGCTGATCTCAACAGAGCTACTTTGTTTGGTGGGGGTTAAAAGTCTGATCCCAAGTGCATGTGATTCTCTCCTTAGGCTGATGCAATTATCACCACTGTGCCTGAGGAAGGTTTTGCCTCTGTCTCCTCCTCTCCTGTCTTTATGGCCTAGCAACCCTACAATGCACTCTTGATCCTCATGGTTTTTTGGAGGTTATCCACAGTCATGTGCTGCCCTGTTTGCAGGTGAGTGTTGCTACTTGTGTGACCTTCAATGCCACACGCTTGGTGGCAGTGAAAACACAGCAGCCCTGGCTTTGCCACAGCCTTACTGCCTGTAATGGGGCCGCAGGACCTGCTTTGTCCAGCTAAGCCCATGCTGCCGTCTCACTGCTTTGCCTCCACATACCAAGAGTGTGCTTCCCTCCCTGCAGCGTGGCATATTGAGGAGGTAGGAGTTACTCTGAGATGTGTTTCCCTGCCAGCAGTAGCTCATCATGCTATATTGAACTGGTTTGCTTCTTATGTATGGCAGCAGGAAAAGCCTGTCCCTGTGCTGCTGCTCCTGCTCATTTTATCATTTTAAAATACATGGTCCATTTGACTAGCACTCCTTCTGTGTTTGTAGGTTAGACACAACTCCCTGTGGGTCAGCTTTACGTCTTCAGCTGTAAATGTAGGTCAGCTGGCTGCGATGCAGTATGTTCCTTATCCTTAAAAGCACAGGTCCTCGCACGCAACTTCACAGTACATTGCATTTGCTTGTCTTCTAAGAAAGCTCATTCTGCTAGCGTAACAAGTGCTTTAGATGTTCTTGCGACATTAGGAGTCCTGCCAGCATAGTAGAAAATATTTTTCAGTCTAGGTGTTGCAGGTGCGTAATGAGAGCATTTTCTGCGGTTTCACTTGAGGGGTTTCCTGACACTTTTCTGGTAAGGAGACACTGATCTTAGCCCTGTTAAGGAAATAAATTATTATAGGGTGTGACAGTTAGTACCTATAAATCAAAGTGAGTCCTTCAGCTCTTTTGCTGTGTTCAGGGTTTTTCTCTCCCGGTACTAAACCTAAAATTTTTTCATTCCTGCATCTTAGAGAGCCTATCAGAGATTTGAAGTCTAGATGTGAAAGAGATTCTCACGAGCTCTCAAGGAGCCAGTTGGGTTCACTTACACTGCTGAAGGACCTGCTGTTTCCTTTATAGCACACATTTGGTTTACATATCACTGCCTGCAGACTCTAATCTTAGATATGACACTTAATATGCTTTGAATTTTTTTTAGCACAGTTTCCTAAGAAGTTGAGGCTGATGCAATCCTTATGCAAAAGGAAAAGCCCCAAAAGGTTTGCCAAAAAAATACAGCACAAACCAGCCAATAGGTTCATGAATTGGAAAATTTGAGTTACGTTTCACACAGGTGGTGGTGAGTGGTGTGGAGCTTCCTTTGTCCATTGCTGAAGGGACCCTGCAGCTGTGTGTAGGGTCATGACGAGGTACAGAGAAGGTGGATGGTGTGGAGCTTCCTTTGTCCACAGCTGCAGAGACCTTTCTGCTGCTTGTAGGACCATGGCAAGGTAGAGACTGGGTCTATGGATGATCTCCAGAGGTTCCTTCCAAGCTCAATCATTCTGTGATTCTGTTGTCTGTGTAGTAGTAACTTTTCAGCAAAATTCATCTGAGGTACAGCTCTAAAAGGCAATGACAAAGTTATGACAGGCATCTGCACCGAGGCGAAGGCTTTAGCATGGATGGTGCAGTTGTATGTCTTGATTAGCATGAGTATGCTTGGACTCGCCGAGTGTACATGATCCCCCAGAACCACTGGGGGTTGGTGGATGTAGAAGGGATTAGGGAGGTACACTGCGGGAGAGATAGATGGAAATAAAGGACCTATTAGGGGTCTGTGGGGAGATAAGGAGGTGGTGCATCAATCCACAGGATGTTTATAGACTTCATTACTTTTGCTGGCAGAACAACTCATCTGCGGTATTTAGAGAGAAGGAGATGCAGATGTGGCTATAGTAGCTAACCAGGAAAGGAGTGTGGTCCCTTTTGTGTATTTTACATTTGTCTTCAACAAAGCAAATTTGTAGAGACATCATCAGCGTGCCCAGCAAAACATAGTCTGTTTGTAATATAGTAATCCCTCTGTTCAAATATAAGATAGGTTGGCAACCTTCTTTGGGCTAAATTGTCTTTTTAACAAATGGAAACTTCTCAAAAAATTTAAATTATTTTTCCCCCAAACTGGATTTTCTTAATAACTAAGACTTGAAATATTACTGTTTTACTGAAATTAATTTGGCTATCAGAAAGAGTAAGAAAAAAATCAGGAAAAAATAAGAAAAGGGTTCTTTCAATTAAATGTCTTGCATTTGTTTGAGAAAATATCACTGTAGAGTAGATTTTTGAGATTATATGAGATTAACTCAAATCCCATTAAAAGTTGCTTGGTTACATTGCTTCAACAGTAGGATGCTACTTTATCCTCCTCATGAATCTTCAATTCACTGCTTTTTTTTTTAACCTGTCTCCTCCTCCTTGAGGACAAAACAGAGAAGCAAAGCCCCACATGGGAAACTGAAATGCCAAAATTCTACTGCAAAAAAAATCTGCTAAGGTGATGCCAATTTAATAAGTCATTTGCAGGGCCTCTTCACTTAAGAGAAAAGAAGCTCTTAAGGGCATCCTTAAGATCAGTCTGACCTTTTACCTCTGAGATAAGTTGTCCTTCCCAAGAAGAGACTCAAAATAAGACCAATAGCTAAACCTTTAAAAAAAAAAAACAGCCTCAGACTTCAGGACAGGATTTTACCTGGCACCATTCGCTGGGGTGCCACCAAAGCCAGCCAAGTTCACCACCCAGCAGGTAACCAGCCCCATGGGGAAATATCGGTGACATTCATTGATCACTTACAAAGACAGACAAGTGCTGTTCAAGCTTCATTCGGCTGTAAGTAAATATGTGGTACTTGCAGAGAAGTTACCATTTTCCTACAGCAGAAAATCAGGCAATTTGGAACTTTAACCAATTTTCTTGCACAAAATTAAAGGAGAATAAAATAGGGTGTTATAATGGCAATGATGTGCCATTTATTATGGGTTGTCTGTGGCCTCCCTATGAGAAACAAAAGACATTTTGTATCTGACAATATATTTAAAAACCCAGTACTTTTTTCCTCATTTCCCTAACCACAAATAGCAAACCTTCAAGAGTAACTCTATGTATCTTAGCAGCCATTTCCAGCTGGGAAAGGAAGCATTGCTGGTCAGATGTTAGAGCACTGCCCCAAGAAAATGAGGGGAAAAGTCTGATCAAGAGCCAATTGCTGAGAATATATTACCCATCTGGAGATGTGACAGGCTGCCCAACCTGCAGCAGCAGGCAGAGGCAAACCTGTCCAATTTGGCCCTGGGTCCTCCATCAAAAAATCACTGGCTGGGTACATTGCAGCTTTCTGCTTTGATGCTCCTTGCTCTGCCGGCCAGGGATTTGCTTTTCCCTCTGCCCCTCACAGTGCAGCAGGATGTGGTTTGCCAAGTTAATCAGCTTGCTCTGGAAAAGGCATTTCTGGCCTGGCCGTGTCTGGATGCAGAATAAGATTTATCTGCGTGTTGCCAGAGCTGAAATGACTGAAGACAGGTATTTGCATCTTCAGGGAGAGTCCCTTGTACTGACCTTGGCCCAGCCTACGCTAGCTGGACCACGTCCCTAAAATTTCTGTTGTGGAGAGGGAAATGGCCCCCCTCTGGAGAGAGGCTGGCTGGTTTTGCATGCACAAGGATCAGCCAGGTGCAACACAAAAGAGTTATCCAGTGACTGTTCAGACTTTCATAAGCAATGAGATGTCAGAGGGTTCTTCCCTTGGAAGGCTATGCAGAGAAATATTCCTCGAAAAATGCTTGGCTGGAAACACACCTGCTATTATAATCTACTAAATAGATGTGAACTAAACTTCATTAGGAGTTTTGATGGGTCTAGGCAGATTCAGGGCAGCAATCAGACTGTGACCTAACCAAATCTGTCTCTTTCTTTTACTCTTCCAGTAACTAGCTGAAGTTGATTTGCTTTTGTTATAGGAGTCTATTTGGGCAGCAGTAAGGATGGGCAGGAAGCAGACATTCAGTGGGCAGAGGAAACGGGGAGGAAAAGGCTTTTTCCAGTGGCTGCTGCAAGATTCTTGAATGGTGATGGAGAAGGTATCTGAGCTTTTATTGTTACTGCAAACATGTGCATGTGGCAGGAATTGAGAAGGGGGAGGATCTGCCTGCTTTGCTGTCAGCTGAGGGTCAGGCTGCCAGCAGCGGCTGCTAGCAGTGGCTGTTTTAAATCAGACTGTGTCGAGGTTTTTGAGGTGGAGGGAATGTGCTTTTAGAGCCAGGGCAGTGACCTGGAAGGAAGCAGGAAAAGCGCTGACGACACCAACAGCAGATGACACGTGGGTCAGAGGCGGCACAAAACAGAAGACGGTTGCTGGTCAGGGCTGTTTGGCTTGGTTAGAGGTGTGTGCAGGAAGCAGACTCTTTGTGTTTCTATGTGGCCACGTCTCTGTGATATGAATGTAAAAGGAGGGGGAGGAGGGAGACTCCTTGGGCATTTGAACCCGCTGAGCTGAAGGACAGTGAGGGAAGTCAGGTGCAGCTGATTTTTGGAGTCTTCTCACCAAAGACTGCAGTTTGGGAAGGACAGTGGTGGGTGGCTTGCAAACTGTCCATCTTACCTCCTGCCAATACACCAGGAAGAGCTCCTTTCCCCATGCCACCTGACTGCAGCCTGTGGATATCATCAGCATGAGAGGATGCTGTGTAAGGGACACCTGAACTGCTTCCCTGTGGCTTTTTCTGGGTATCAGAAGAAGCATAACCGCCTTAGCTCAGCCCCAAACCTGGGCTAGTTTAGCCTGCCTGGCAACAAGACTAATTCAGTTAGGTGGTGAGCAATATCTGGAGGCTGTGCTGCTGTTTGCACTTGACTTACCCCGGCTGTCTCTGCCCAGCACTGCATCCTGCTGCGGGGACCTCTCATCAGAGATGACAGCATGTCAGAGGTTCTGCTGCCTGGCAGTCAGCACTGGGAGTGGAGGATAAGCAGATAAACATGATTTTTGCATCAAAGAGGGTAATCAATCACTGGAAAAACTTGCCAGTGCTCGCTGTGGACTCCAGCACTTAAAACTGCTAAATCAAGATGATGTATGTTTTTTAAAAATGTAAAATATGTATGTATGAATGAGTTCAGTGACATCTGCCTTGTTCCAAACAAGAAGCCAGACTATGATCACAGTGATCTTTTCTGGCCTTATAAAAATGACTCTATACATAATTAGAAGTATATTATTAATTTTCTCTTGAAACACGTCTACTCATGTCTGCATCCTTCTTCTGACACACAAGTACATTTCATAACATGTTAATTCTTCATAGCTAGTTAATGTGACCTTCATTTACTGTGGCACAAAACAACTAACATTTTCACAAGTATTTCATAATCTCTTTGTAGAATGAAGTATGGAAAGCTGAAGTGAAGTCTGGGTCCAGAACTGCTGAAGAGCTGAGGACCCAACGTGAAAAAAAAATGTCGCCTTCATATTAGCAGAATTGAGCATGCCAAGAATGAATTTTAGTAACATCAGGATTTATGCAAATTAGGGGGCTTTGAATGTGGAGCAAAAATCCACTGAGCAGACTGGAGGAGCTTCTCTGGAAAAGGTTTCACCATGCTTCAGACCCGTTAGGTCTCTTGCTTCTTTTCCATACACCTGCTCATTGCTCCCAGTTGTGGCAATCAGGAGAAACCCTTAAAGATGACAGGCTGTATTTTGCTAGGATGTATCTTTGTGTAGGTTACTAGTGATTTCAAGGACGTAGGTTGATTTCAAGGGGCTGCTCAGAGTAGAGTTGGATCTGGGGTTTCCAGCCCTCTGGTGTGCCCAGCTGCCGCTTTCCTAAATGCCTCAGCAGATGTGGGACTGTGACTGAGCTCCACTTTGGAGGTGACTGACACTGGAAGCGGCGCTGCCTGTGCTGCCAGCACACCCTGAAAAAGGAGGAGGAAGGCCACAGGCATCGAACTTTGGGTCTGGGCAAGGTGCCACAAGTTGGGAGCACACTTCTGCACCGCCTTGGCTCTGCTGTATTTGTAGTCAAGGAATTTTATAAACCCATTGTTCATAGTTAAGTGTGTTGTCTTTTTAGTGACTGCCTCATGGAAGAGACACCCGTTGTATCCTAAAGTAAAATACCTTTATCAGGAGCTCTGCAAATGAAATTAATACTTTACTTTAGACATTTTTTCCAGTGGTTGTGAATTCCTTGGAGATGCTTTGCTTTATTAACAAGAGGAGTGTGTGCTCTGCCAGAAGCTGAGAAGAAATAGGTTACTGATTTCCAGAGGATAGGATTACAAAAGCCTTTGCAGCCGCTAAGGTATAGTTAAAACCTTTCTGCTGCAGCTTTGCAGGTGCTGTTCTTGCCAGGTTGGCTCCTGGCCTAAGAATGTCAAACATCAGCTCTCACACGCTAATTTTTTGCCTTGTGGTTTCCTGGTGTGTCCATAGCGGGAACACACCACTCTGTTGTGCTCTGATATTGGTCCCGGTAAAGGTCCAAATATGCAATTCAAGTCTACTGTAAGCTTTTTGCAAAAACTCTTATAAACTGACTGAACTGAATTGTCAAGTGCTACAACCATGAATTATTCTACTGAAATTATTTCCAATGACTTCAGGATTTATGCCAGACATAGATAAAGCCAACAACTTAATGATAGAGGCCTTCTCTTCTGTCAAACAAAAGACAATCCACCCTTCAGTTGCTTCTGGGCATGCCCAGAGGCACTAATATGTTTGCAGCTTGATTTTTAGCTTCTTTTCACCTTATATTCCCTCTGCTTTGAAGAACAAGGTACCCTTAGCCTTGTCTTTTAAACTTGCAACACTCTTTGCTGGCCTTGCACTAGAAACATTTTTATTAGATGATATTTGGCAGTGTCATAATTTACAAACTTCATTTCCGTAGACTGCAATCTCAACCCTAGCGTGACGATATGCGCTCCATGGCCCTCTGCAGTCTTTGGAGAGAATTCAAGGGTAACTGGTCCCAATTCATAGCAGTCCTGAGACTGCAGATGAGATACCGACTACTCACAAAAGAGAGGACCCTGCCAAGGAGGTTTTATTGGTGATTGCTCTCAGTGCCTTCCTTTGGTAAGGATTGAAGAGCCAGCTGTGGGGGAAGGTCCTTGGGCAGGTAGGATGAGGAAAAGAGAAAAACTCTTACCATGATCCCCTTCAGGAATACCTGGGCACTCCTTATCTCTTCTCAGATTACCGTTTTAGAGACTGAATTTTGCTGTATATGCGGGTAAACAGTGGGGTAAGAATGAATTTCTTTACCTTTTATTCAGTGCATTACAGGAAAAAGCAGCCTTATCTCCTTACTGTGGTTGTTTTTAGGATGGTGAAGATGCCTTTGGCATAAGGAGGATGATTTTCCAGTGAAATACAGAGTCAGGTCATACACCTGGCTCCTTCTCAGCTGGCTGTAATTCTGTGCAGCAAGGTGCCAGGCAGTGATGTTGGGTTTCTTGCTATTAAAGAAAGGCAATCTAACTAGTTTCTGAGTGCTCCCCTTTTGAGGACATGCTTTAAACTCCTTCAGTTAACCAGGGTTTTCTCATGAAGATGTGAAATCTGATGTACCTCTGCATGAAAACCTTAAGATCCAGGATATAACCTTATCTTTTAGTGTATATTGTTGCGCAACAAATTAAATCACTGGAGGAAGCCCTTTTTCTGATAGCACTCCCTTAAAGATCATTGATTTTATATTTGAATATAATGTACATAACATTCTCAGACTTTTTGGCATTAATGTGAATGTTCTCCCATTGGAGACAATCATCTTCCTTTCGATAAAAACAAATCTAAAATGCCATATCAGAAAAGCCTTCCAGGTAAATTTTAATTCTACAGAAGTTATTTTACCTTGTCAGGCTAGCTGAGAGACTTTTTAATTTAACTTTAGTTAGACTCCTGTTTAGGAGGAATATCCCAATAGTCAGTGGTGAGTAAGCATTTCCAGAGGGCAAATCATTGCACCCACCAGTGATGCCCTTTTTAAAATAGGATTAACTACACTGTGAAGATTTGGGTCACTGTGCACTGGCTGGACGATGACACCATTGACTAGATGGCTACTGTTGCCTGTGGTTCACTCCAAATGTCAAAATTCTTTACCATATATGCTTAGGTACTTATAAAAAGGGTTCAACTTAATCAGTCTTTCCTTGTCAAAATGTGTCATATTAGTGGTGAATTTAATTTAAAAGAACTGAGATTATCCATTCTTTAAAAGTCTTCACCTTGGTCACCTTGATTGTGACCAATTTTCTAGGCAATGAATGCAAATAATACTGTTATTTCTGTTTACCTTTCTCTTACACGTGGCCTTTGTTACTCAGATATTTTTCTCCTCGTTTTTGTTTGTTTGCTATACTCCCAGAAGGCTGTAAGCTCTTGCAAGGCAGTGCTGGTTTAAAGCATAGTGAAATCACATCTCAGACACATTTGTCTCAAAGACCCGTTGTGCAGTGTTGTGACTTTCCCTGGTGCTAGTGGGAGTCATGCACCTCGAGTCTCGCATGCCGTTTTGAAAATATTGGAGCAGATTTAGTCTTCTAAGGCATATTGTACTTCCTTCATCTCTTGGATGATTTCCATTTCTGAACAATGTGCTGATTTCTGTGCATTTAAACCACTTGCTGTGGAGAGCAGCAGAAAGAAGCAATTTCCTGTAGTTACGCTGTCATTTCCATTCTGGTCAGGGCTACAAGTGGGTGAATCTTGTTCAGCAAAAAATGCAAATTGAAAATCAGCAAAACACTTTGCAGATTTGTGTCGATTTTGCAAATAATTCAGGGAAGAAAAAAAAAAGTTTTATCTCAATATACCATAAATCTTCTTGAATAGCATATATCCTTTCTTATCAGGCCTTATTAAGTTACCTGTAGATCTGAGTAATTTTCTTTGGTCAGGGACATGTTTTTCAGTCATCTTGCTTGTTTATTCATTTGCTTTGCATGGGAGACCCATTATGACTTTGGTGAAAGCTTAGGCTATATCTGCATGATACAACATTGTGCTGCATAAAGATGGCAAGCCTGTTTGGCACAGGGTACCCTGACTGCAGGAGAAGCCATATAGCCATAGTGAATGATGCCAGCATATCCTGGTTTTCATCTGGGTTGGCAGAAAAGATGTGTTGCTGGTATATGTTCTACTGCAAGACACATTTGCCATCTTCTGGCTAAAATGCAGCTCCCTGCCTCAGTACTCCTGTAGCCCTTGTGAAATGGCCAGCATGACTCAGAAAGGCTCAAGCTTCGTCCTGGAACAACTTCTACAAACAGGAATCAACCCTTTAAGGCACACACTGATGTCCTGCCGTGGTTTGGGCTGAGCTGGCCACGAAAACTAACAACAGATGCTCTCCCCAGCCTCTCTCTTCAAGGAGAGAAGGAGGAGAGAAAAAGAGACTTATGAGTTGAAAAGAAACTAAACTACTTTAATGAAGTATTAGTAATAAAATAATGAAAATATAATAATATATTTTTTAAAAAATACAAACCNCAGATGTGCACATGCCCATTGCTAATTTGGGCACAGTAAATATCATCCTGAAGTATCTATTGGCTTTCTCTGCTACTCTTTCTGAAGAACAAGAGGATTGCAGCACGGGTTTAATGGATGGTGTTTCTGACAGGCAAATCGAGTGCTTCAAGCCTGGAGAAAAACTAATCACTTCCCCTTCTCAGTACCAAAATTTCTACATAATCCCGACTGAAAAAAAATTACATGGAAATATACCTAGAGGTAGGCTCCAAGGGGATGATTCTTTAAGGTTATTTTTATTCTTTTAATCAGATACCTGAGGAAGGAGGAAAATCTCTCTGCGGGAGTATGAAGTACTTAACAGTTAATGAAATGGAATCAATATCAGGAATGTTAAGTTACTACATTATGTTCTCCATTAATTCACTTTACACTCATTTATCTTGAAGCCTCTTAAAAGAGCTGGTGATTGAAAAGACATATCTCTTGAAAGCATAAGGATTTATTCTTGAAAAGCATCTATTGTTAACAGTCCCATGTGACAACCATCTAATTGTATCATTGGTAGCACTGGGGTCTCATTTATCTTTTTTTTTAGTAATTCTGAGGTTTGGTTACATCAGCTTCTATTTTTACTAGTCAAACTATTTGGAGCTGGAATAATATTCCCTCTCTAAAAAGTTCTTTCAGGGAGAAAAGGGTCACAGGGAAAATGAGAGAGCTTTGTATTCTGGGGAGAGATCTATCTCAGTCCTAAGGCTGGCGCAAAGCTTAAAATCTCCTAAACCCTCCCTTTAAGCCTTCCCAACAGGGCCCTGACTCTGACTGCTTCCATGTGTGCGTTCCCTGGGCAGGACTGTGTTTCTAGGAGATGTGCCTCCAAGAAAAGTCAAAAGTATTAATGTACAAAAGTAGCACCTTGCCTGTTTGGTTGTTCTTGATTTTAATCTCACCCCCAAAATTTTCTGGAAGTCGGGTGTGATATCTCTAAACATGAGACAGCTAAAATCACTATGAAGAAGCTGGCTAAAAGTGAGCTGTGGTGTTGACCATGGCAAGCCTGACACCCAAGAGAAATGTCTAATAAAGATAAGAAAGTCACACAATTTACGAGGTAGAATGCAGCATCTTAAACAGAAAGCATTGTTCTCTTTTATTTCCAGCATCTGAGCAGTCCCCATGCTGGCTGGTAGCCAAGGGATGGGCTTTTTCTTACACTTTGCTAAGCGAGCACAGAGCTCAGGGTAAGCGAGAGCCCCGAGAGTACCTTACCAGTAAAAATGTCCTCTGGTGCCTTGCAGGCTTTAGAGAGCAAAGCTTTGTCCAGACTTTGTGCTAGGCATTTCTGGAGTGTTTCTGATAGCTTGTCTCCTGTTTTTTTAATTCTTTTTCTTTGTTGAGCTTTGTGCTAGACTATACAGGATCCAGAAAAGGTTAAGTACAGCATTTTTCCCTGCTTTGGGGATGGGGAAACAGGCCAGAAGCCTGCAGGCAGGCAGTTTTCCTTAACATTTATTGCAACCTTTCAGCTTCAACAGCTCCACATGTGCCTATGCTGAACCAGAAGTGCCAAACTAATTTTTTACAGGTGGATAAATGAGGTGTCTGAGTGTTTGCACATGTGCTCAATTTATTGCAAACTGCACTGTAACATATTAGCTTGAGCCATAGGCCCTTGTGCCATGCAAGAAAGTGAGCTAGAATAAATAAACGCAAAACATTGATGCTCCTGAGATAGATTTATTCTAGCTAGCTGGAGATCAAGGAGTGCTGAGGCAGACTTCATGCTGCAGGGCAGTACAAGCCTGTCCAAGACCCTGAATTTGTAGGTAGTGAGTGATCATTTCAAAGATTTTGCTACGTGAAAGGTTACAGCTCCTGGGAAGAGGTAGGCTTTCCATCTGCACTTTTAAAGTCTCAGTGCAATGTCATACCTACCATGATTTTTTTCCTTAGAATGAAGGGTGTGACAAAACTAAAGGGATATTTTCCCATGTTAGTGGTGGTTTAGAGTGGTTTAGTGCATAAATACATTAGTGGTGACTCCCATTAACCAAAATAGTTACACATGCTGAGTTTCATCAAGGCTTAATACAAATGTCATTGGCCAATCACTATCTTGTTTCTGTGAATTGTTAACAATTATGTTTTCCATTATTACCCACTTGTGCACACCACCCAGACTCACTAAGCTGTGTGCACCCTCCTTGCCCGCCCAAGGCTGGCTTCCCCCACCCGCATCACCCTCTCGCTTCTCTTCACCTCACATGGCTGCTTTCTTCCCATACTCTAGCTCCTGCACTTTGGTCCCAGGCCCTCTGTGGATGCCTGCCATGGATGTACAGTGGGGAATAGCAGCTTACTGCTGTGGGAAGTCTTGCCTGTGTGTTTGTGCTGGGGTAATTACCACCAAACACCTCCATGGTGTTTAGTATAGTGCAAACAGAGAACAAAAAGGTGGTCCCTCACAGAGCACGGCTTTGACAAACAGGAAGATGTGGAAGTGCACGCAAGGGGATTTGAAGAGACTGCGGTCCACATGGGTGTTCAGACAGTGTGGCATCAGCCAGATGTGTGAAGCTGGCATCACTTTTAAAATATTCTCCCTGAGTGATGTCAAGGGAAGAGAGATTTTTGTTTGGCTTCTAAAAAAGGGGCAGATCCTGAATATGGGGAGAGTTTTGGTGTGGTGGTGTGGTTTTTTTTCCTGTAGAAAATTCAAAGAGGATTTTCTGTTTTGGAAAATCAGAAGTTGACTCACTTGACTGAAGAATGACCAAGGGAAGACAAGGTGAAGATACATAACACTGGGTTGCCAAGATACTTTCTGGCATGCTGATTCTGTAAGCATCCCATTAGAAACTAGCTCTGAAACAAGTTATGGATCTTTTTATGTCCTTGACTTACAGGGAAATTTAAACATGAAATGATTATCTAGTCTGCTATCTATGATGTTGGTATGAATTACTGTGCTGTTTTTGGTAGTAGATAAAAGTAGTGAAATTGTCTTTTTTTTTTAATATACATTTCTTAGATGTTGCTCCAGTTCTTGTGAGTTCTGGAAGCTGGTGTATTACTCTTCCCTGAAATGACCAATGTTAAGGTGTAACCCACCTCATAACAGGGTGTTGTCTAATCTCAGCTCCGCTTCAATGAGAGGGAAACACATGTTGAACTGTTTTGCTGAATTGCGGTATTTATGATTTAGACATGCAACATCTGTTATGCTGGTTTAAGTAATAAGAGTCTAAGAATAGCTGGGCAGCCTGAATAATTCTTAGCTATTAACAGCTGCTGCATTTATCTGTGGAATCAGTTCATGTCATTCATTAAGTATCTTTTAATATAATGCGCAACGTTTACTGTATTTTAGCTTTTGTCCCAAGAATTTGGGCTGTATTTTGGGCCTCTGGCTCCTTCAGAGTCATTGTCAGCTGATGGGAACCAGAGTGGGAAATGGTTGAAAAGACAAATTCTCTTTGTCATAACATAGCACAACGTAATTTCGCAGTAAAAGATAATATCATTTGTTCTAACAGCTCATCGGCAGTAGCAATTTACCTTCCACCTTGGAGTGTCTGATTTTGACCTTACACATCTTTTATACCAGTGCAGTTTTAAGAGCCTCAGTAGACATTTTATTTAGGCACAAATGCAGCAATGTGATTAAACACGCATTGATTTCAATCAGGATGTAGCCTGTACTTGAAGCTAATTATGTACTTAAATACGCTGCTGAAGATGACTTTTCTACTGATTTATGCAACTGAGACCAAAAATACATATGGAATAAGACAGGTACCTGTTTCTTCTGAGATACCGTTTCCTGTCTCCTGCTCTCTTCCCCATTTCTCTGTACTAAAAGACCGTCTTTTTTTGGATTTCCAAAGGCTTGATGATGGCGTTTTCTGCAGCTATGTTATCCTCAGATTTATGCCAATAAATCTAATCCATATGCTTTCCATCTTTCCTTAGCAGTCTCACTAGACCTGTTAAAGCAGTTTTGCTGCTAAAACTTCTATTTAGCTTTTCTTTTTTTTGTTGTATCTTTTGGAAAGATTGATGTCTGCAGAGACTGTTAAGATTTAAATCTTTGGGTTTCTTCAGCCTTGTAATATTAGTGATGACTTACTGCTGTCACAGAACCTCTGCCGTATATACCAAGCCTGCTTGACCTCATCCAACTCCCTGCTCACTCCTTTGTGAGTGCAGCCACCTCCTCTGCTCCAAAGATGTGCAGTACCGAGGGGAGGCCAAAGTCTTTGGGCTTTCACAGCATACTCTAGTATTGGAACACTTTACCTGTTTTCCACTGTTCCTATGATTTCCAAAGCACAGGGCCTGACCCAGTACGAGTGCACTGGGAGATCTGCTTAGTCATGGCTAACTGGTGTAAAATTAGATGGTACTTCCAGCCTGTTCCTGCCTAACACACTGTTTCTAGGAACGCAGTTCCGCAGTCACCGTTGCTGTTAGTGGGAAGAGGCCCTCTTGCTGGCAGTTGCAGTAGAGCACCTGAACAAAGCCCAGGGAACAAGTTTTCAGTTAAATTCCAGGCGTGGTGCTTTGCTGAGGATTTATCTGACTTTGTGGCTACTCCAGACTAGTAAATAACGCCTTACTGTAAGATAAGGAAAATTTTTCCCCATACTAGGTCATATTACAATCCCTCACAATCTCCAGTTGTGGAGAAAACAAAGGTGACCTTTGTCCATAAGTCACTGGACTGCTGTGCTCAGGACAATTCATCCACTTCTTATCTTAATGTTTATTAAAAACACAGTGCCTTCCCTACTGAGCAGTGATAGTCAATGGTAACTGTTAACCCAAAAGGAATAAATCTGTAACAGGCCCTCTGGCACGCTGCTTGATGTGTCATGCTGGGTGCGGTTGTAATTCTACCCTAAGTCTTAGTGCTTTGCTGCCATGCCCTTGACCTACTGGTTAATATCTGTGCAAAGAGTGCCTAAAATATGAGCACACCAGAATATGTGTTCATAGCCAAATGATGTGCTCCAGCAGCACACACTTCATTGGGTCCAGAGAGAGTGTAGGCAGCTCAGTTAACTTTGTCTGGTCCCACTTTTTGTCTTCCCAAGGTGGATGCGTCCCTGCAAGTGGAGCAGAGGGGCACTTTGCACCCTGGGCAGCCTGTGCAATGTGCACAGCAGAGAGGCTGCAACACCTGTAGTTCATTTACACTTGGGGACAGCTTCGTGCTTACTTCCTGACAGGTATACTGGACAGCAGAAAGGGGAACCCTTCTAACTCATTTGCAAAAAGAAGGCATTACCTGGTTTTGAGGGTGGAGATACCAAAGCACATGACAAGAAGCTCTGAGGCTGGAGCACAGTGGAGCACAGTGGTTAATGCTCTGGAGCATTAACCTGTAGCTGTGCAGTTTGTGGTGAACCAGTGCTTCCAGGGGGATAAGGTAGGATGGAACCTATGGCAAAGGTTGCTAGAAAAAGACCTCTAAAAAGAAAATGTGCAGAGTTTGAGGACAGCTGAGAGCAATTTTTAAAGAGGTCAAATGTGAACCTTGGAAGCCACCTGCTATCACGAGCTGCTTTCATTCTGCATCCGTATAGAAACAATCCAGTGTGCTGGGGCCCCAGTTTGGGTCAGGCTGCCTCAATATCATCAGTGAAGAATAAGCAGAAGATTCTGTCTCTTTAAAGTAGAAAAGGTAGAAAATATTCTCGCTGAGTATTCTTGTTATCACAGACATTTACAATTTATGTGGTATTTGTCTTTTAACTCTTAAAAAATGGGTGACAGCAAACTGTGTTCAGATGTGCCCATAAGCTCTAATATACTGAAAGAACCCAATATTCAGGAGGAGGTCTCTGTGGCTTCCAATATGTAATCTTGTCTAAGAAGAAAATCAGTCTTGTGCCCAGAATACGTATTTGGGGATTTATAGAAGGGAGGTAACATTCTAGTTTGAAAGGGAAGCAGGGGAAGTTTTGATGGGCCGTGTTTCCTTCAGTGTCCAAACTAAGAGCCATAACAAGAGGACAGCTCCCAAACCTGCCCCCATCTGTTTAGCAAGAACTCATCTACTTAGAACCCAAGCACTAATTTATGCCGATTGAGATCATTTACTTATGCAGTGGTGAACACACACACACAACCCTACCCACTGGGACTAGACACTCAGATCTTCAGGTGGCCAGGAAAGAAGCATGTGGCAATCCGTACTCCTCTGCTGCAGAGCTGCAAGGCCAGCATGGACACGCAGGAAATTCTCTCCTTTATTTTCAACTTTGTGGCAGCGTACTTAGCAGCTCTTAACATCTAGGCAAAGAGCTCAGCCTTTGGCTGCTGCAGAGAAGAAATGAAAGGAACCAATAGCGCAGCTATTCTTCCATCCTCTTTTCTTTTTAAGCTATGCATGATTCATGGGTTACATTAGCATCCCTCCAACAAAAGGACAGGGATCATTAATGGCACCAGTACAGAGGAGACGTGAGTGACAGCTTTCTGCTTTGATTACAAATCACATTGTTTATGTTGCATACTGCCAACCTTGTCTGTGGCTCTCTGCTGTGCAGCACTCCCCATTTACAACAAGTAAATTCTCCAGGCTTCAGTGTGTCACGCTAGATATACCTTCCTTTGCAAAGAATCCCTACCCTTTCAGGAAAATGTGCACTGGTGGAAGCAGTCAGCGTTGGGCCAGCATACAGAAAGTGTTACACAGAGTAGCTTAACTTGATGACATGCTAGAGCAGGTCACACTGATGTAATTGCTAGTGCTGACCCTCTGCCTTTGGGCATGGAGCGCAGTATCTATGTCAGCATTGCAATACTGCCCGCTGCCCTGGGTGGAGAAGATGCCCTTCTCCTGGCTCACCTTTTGTTCAGGTCAGACGAAGGCATGCTGTGTCTGAAACTTGAAGAGTATCACAGATTTTAAATCATTTTTTCACCCATTGTGTGTTCTCTTTGCAAAACAGTAGCTGCACAAAACATGAAAAACTGTTGCCCAAAGTGCCTCTTTTGACATTAAAAAGTTATAGATTAATATGTTAATAATCAGGCCAGGGACAGACTGACTGAAAATGTCAAAAGGTACCATATAGATCATTGGTGGAGTACAGTGTGATCAAAAGTAAGGTAAATTTATTTGAGATGGAGTATGCCCATAGGAAAATCAGATGGTTTTACTGTTCTGAGCACCTGTAAATTTGCACAGTATCACCAGAGTCTGGGGTTGTACACATGTGAGTACTTAAGATCAGACCTCTTTGCAAAACATGCTCTCTTTCTCATCTAAGCTCCAGCCAATTCAGTGAATTTATACCCTGCCTAGCACAACCTGCTTGTCTTCCCAGCATGTTCCCCTGAGTGAATGAAGAGGTGTCTTTCCCCCTGCGGTTGATGAACCTCACTGTTTGCTCCTATGCTCTGTGACTGGGATTGCATGGGAGTGGGAATTGCAGTCCAGCCCTTTACAGTGCTTCTGCCACAGTGAACTGCAAGTGTTGTGCCCTGGGGTCACACCACAGATGCATCTAAAACTTGTCCTCAAGCAAAGATGAGATCGCTCCCACTAAGAATAAAGTATTTTAATATAGACTTCCACCTTCATCTTTACTGCTCATACAGGGAGGATCTAGCTCTTTAGGTGAGACTTTTTTCTCCCTCGTTTGCAATTTCAGGAAACCAAAATATGTGTTGGGAGAAGTGAAAGCTTACAGTTTGTGGCCATCTGGGACTTATCTCCTGCCCAGTCTCCAGAGAGATCACACTTTTCCGGGTGCTGCATACAGGCAGCTGCAGTGTACTTGGGTAGCATTTATTGTGTCCTCACCATTTCTTTGGAACCAGCTTCCAAATATCTCATATCTCACTTGACTCCTACACATAGGCAAAAACATCTGCGGAAAAACTAAGATTGGCTTGGTTTATTTTTGTCCCAGAAGGTGTCACTGAAGAGCCAGGAAAGGTGCAGGTTTAGTAATAGTCTTAACTGGGGTCTTAACTGTGGCCTCTTGAAGTGGAGCCGGGAGAAGGTTAAAAGCAATTTGGAGCCAGACATACCTGGGGAGTGAAAATCTGGAGATTTTTGCATCAGAGAATGAATACCCTGAAATTTACAACGCTGCGTTATTCCTCAGCTAAATTATCTTATGGTACGTAACCAAACTAAATGATTCTTGGGAGATGGTGGGAAGAGGTTGATGAGTTCGGAAGTGCTTTCTTATAACATACCTTTAAAGGAATGCATTTACCTTCTCTTCACCTCATACTTGTTGTGTCAACATTACATTATAAAGTGCAACCTTCATGCTTTTTTGCAAAGGCTTGGTCTTTAGGCCTATTCTTAAGGAGGGGAGGAAGAGCTGGGACTGTCTGTTGGATTGTTTTGCATTATCGATAGACACAGAACATGCACAGATTTGCCAATGATGTAAGAGGCCTTGAGGAGCTTGCAACGTAAATTCAACCAAGAACAACAATTTACATACAGCAAGCTGAGTATTCCTCTTTCTGTTTGGTAAAAGTAGTTTGAGTTACTGTTTTAATAGTCTTTTCTCCAATTTTAAGTGTCTTATGAGACTTGGTCTGATACATAAAGCAAAGGGTACCTGCCTCGATGGTGGGTATTGGAAAGAAATTCATCATTAATGTAATGAGCATAGAAACCCCTCTCAAATACCCTGCATTAAGCCACTCTCTTAACTACTGAAGACCAGGCTATGCTCTGATGTGGGAGTAAGATTATCCTACACCAGCCTACTGCAGGTTTTTATTTCCTTCCCCAGAAACATCTGCTACTGTCTGAGGCAGGATAATGGACTAGATTATTGGATCCATGTTGCCATTCCTGTGCTTTAAAGAGCCATTGGAGGGTCTTACAAAAAAAATAAAAAAGAGGTTTAGTTTAGTTGTAATGTCCAGCTATATAGCTGGTACATACCCAGCCAGTTGCCTGCTCTTCAGGGTACTGATGCTGCAGATCTTGTCTTTTACTCTCAGTTTCCAATAGTTGGTTTATCTTGCCTATAGTTCAACACGCCACAACTTTTTGGCATGTTGTTAGCTCTCCTAGGTGAAGAACAAAGGAGGGAGACTCTTAAGTTTTTCCCTGACTGACAGAGCCATGCCAGCTTTATTGCTTCAAAGGACTTACAAGGTCTGAAGGAAGGAATATAAAAAATATCCCCAAATTCTCTAAAAAGCATGACTTCTTATTTGATAAAAGCCACTCAAAGTTTCTTTTAAGTAAAAATTGAAATAGCTTCCTTAGCACCGGTTGAATCATACAGTGGCTGCAAATACATTTAATGGCAGAAATGGTATAAACTCATAGGAATGCGTAAGAAAAACTGTTATTGTTGTTTCAATAAAAAGAAAATAAGGTGGAAAAAAACATTTTTAACAACATAATAGAGTCTACATAGTGACATTCTGCTAAAAAGATATGTGGTCACACTGAGGCAGTCCAGCAGAGGAGAGTTGCAGGTCTCAGTGCTGGAATTTTGCCATTTAATCTTTCCTCTGGCAGATTCGCACAGAGATTACATAGCCTCTGTGCATTGTTATCCACAGAAATAAAACCTATAAGAGTTTGTTCACCCATATTCCCCACTTCATTTATCCATTTTTTATTTCAGCCACTAATCTACTAAGGATTTCAGCCTTTAGCTCAGGGTTATCAGAATGGCATTGTGAGTGGATAACATCTGTTTCAGCTTTCATCCATCTAGAACACAAGCATTAATCACTAGAAATGGAGTGTGAAATGGAAAGAAGAATTAAATGCACATTTGATTCTGAACGCTCTCAGAGAAAATGACTCTCGGGATCTGACCAGAGGGAGAGCTTTACTGTGCTATAGCTGGGATTGCCAGTGCAGCTTGCATGAAAAGCCAGTCATATTATCTGACAGAAATTCTCCTTCTGTCAGTCTATTTTAGAGACACAATAAAACTTTGTTGTGTTTATTTTAAAAGAAATGTTAAAAACAACAAACCCCAAAACAGTGCATCTGTTTAGTTCAATTTGGTTGTGGTTATCAGAAAGCTTCTCTTTCCAGGCTTTCTGTGCCCTGGTCGCTATCTCCAGCCCTGAGCTGTTGCATCCTCATGCTGCAAATGGATAGCCTGTGGCCAGGCTCTCCTCAGGAGGTGAAGGAAATATAGCAAGGTCTAGGAACAATCTTGGACCAAGACACAATGGGCTGACTTAATAGGCCTTTTTCCATCCAGGGTTTCTAGCTTTTCACAGATCTTGGCAAAATGTGGTAAGAAACTGTGTTGATTTTTTTACTGGTCTGGCATGTGTCATGGTAGCTGGACTCCTAATTTTTAAGTCACTTTAAGAACAATCACCAGCCCTGCCTTCATGGGAGCAATAGGCATGAGATATCAGGAAACTGCTTAATTTTCTCTCCAAATCCACTTGCTATTGTACATTTAAATCTTTTTTAGTAAACTTCATCTATCTCTAGTTTCTCCTTCCACCACACTTTCTCCTTTAGTCTGGTAAAGATTTACCTTCCTAGCTAGAAATATGAGTCTCAAAAAGCATCACTGTTGGAAAGACTGTATAGTTAGTATATCAGTGTTTATGTGCTGTCAGTCAAATAGCTACTGCAGAACGCTGTCCTGTTTCTTCAAGGAGGTTTGTTAAGGACCATAAGATTTATTCCTGTAAACAAATTTTTGCAGAGTTAAGATGCTCACTTTGGGTAGTTAGTTGGACTTGTGGATGACCATGTTCTCCAACTTTGCACAGGGAATTTTTACAGCAGAAAGGGCTGCATTTGCTCTGTTTTGTAAGGATTTGTGTGTACCAGGTACCCTCTCTGCACTGGAGAACCTGTTGGGTGTTGTGGTGGGTCTGGAAAGCTGGAGGTGGAAGACAGCTATATTCAGACCTAGCTGGTGGTATATGTTTTGTATGTATGTCCTTTTGCAGAGGTGATTTCCAGCTTTGCTTCTTACATCATGAGATGCTCAGAAAATGGGCAGTAATTATTCTCTGAAACACTTAGAGAAGGCTTCTCACAGAATTTCTCCAAAACCACACAATATAATTCATCCAGTCAATACTACCTACTTCTGTAATTTTAAAACCTCTTTTTTCATCAACAGACAGTTAACTGAGTTCATCAAGGCATCATTTCTGTGCAGTGCAATGAATTCAGCAGACTACCTGCCCCTGTTTCCTTTCTCACTCCTCTCCCTTGTCATACTTTGAGATAAACCATTCTCAGCATTTCAAGCTGTAGAAGTCCCTGGAGAGTTATTGCAGTTATTGAAGTCCCCTGGAGTTATTGCAGCTCATTAAAAACATCCCAACAACCCCTGGCCACCCATTAGATCAGTGCTACACCTTGGGGGGGGGGGGGGG